>VNKB01010552.1:0-75165 GCA_008042735.1 Drosophila leontia | reverse complement strand
AAAGAAATGTCCAAATATTCATAATACAATGGATTCATATCATATCTCAGTTGTTTTCTGGAAGAAATTAGCCTTAAAAGTGAAAAAATGTATTTTTTTCACTTTTTACTACTTTTAAAGGCATGTTTATTCTAATTTATTTCGCAAGGAAGACGTATGATATGTTGGGACTTTTTCTACCAAATCTCTTTATGGCAATCTAATAAAGATAGAAAAATTAAAAAAAGAGCGAAATATTGTTCAATTAACTGTTAATTTTAATTTTGCTTTATATCTATGTTCAAATCGTACGTTCGCGACCCAAAACATCATGTTTTTGTTATTGCTTCGCGATAAGTGCAAGCAGGTAGATAAAACTTCTTGTCTAAAGTCATTTTGGTAGTACTATTTGAAATATATAAAAACTTCTTAATTACTACTAACCATTGATTTTATATTGATTTTCAAAGTAGCGTACGTTCGCGACCGTGAGTATTTTTTTTTTTTTTACTTTTATATATTTTTTCTTTAACAAGCTTATAAATATTGTTAAATGGTTAAAATAAAGGATAAAAGTAAAAATGTGTAAATTAATCACAGTTTAGATAGCCCATTATTTATTTAAAGAAATATGAAGATATTCATAAAAAAGTAGTATTAAAAAAAAAATTAACAAATACAGAATGTTGCTTATTTTTTGTTTAGCACTACATTTTTATGAATAACTTCATATTTCCTTAAATAAAAAATAGGTTTAACTAAATTTTATTTTTTTGTTCCATGTTGGAAAAATCGTACGTTCGCGACCCGTACGTTCGCGACCGGTACTTAATTCAATTTAAAAAAAACCAATGGAGATATTTATTTGGGAAAGGACTCAATAAAAAGCTACATGAATCTGTTTTAAAAGTAAAGTTATTGCTTTAGAATATTCCGTCCCAATTCGCAGATTTCTTCATTTTACTAGATTAAGTCAAAGTCGACTTCCATTTTTCGTACGTTCGCGACCGCATGCTTTTTGCCAATATTATGAAAACGAAAAGTCAACAAATCACATCATTTACACTAAGCAAAGAGCTAACAAAATACTATCGAATGGCAGAAATAAAGTTTCGGAAAAATTTTTTTTTATATATTTTTTTTTCACTTAAAGCGTACGAACGTACGTTCGCGACCCGTGGACATGCCCATATGTAAACTCGTTTCGCGCTGATTTGATTGATTCTTTGATATCAATACAGGGGACAGGACAGGACAGAACAGTGCAGGACAGTAGTGTGTGTATTCAGTGCGATAAGGTCAAGGTTTTTGCCTCCAACAGTCCCCCACCCTCTGATGTTTTAACAGAAAATGCGCAATGGGAATTCAGGGAAGCACCAATTTGCATTTATTGCTTTCATTTTATGAGGAATATTCGATTTTCCAGATACACTCTCTCGCATAAGAGTTCATTTTTTATTCCTGTGCATGGCTAGATCCGCCCACAGCCTCAGACTTTCCTCAATGATTACCGACAGAAATCAATTTCATGCTGGCAGCGCTGGTGATTTCCCAAGTACTTGTGTACGTGTACACGCAACATAACGCAGTTTATAATTTTGCCACTAAACTCTGTGGAGCCCCCGAGTGCATGCCAGTAATTTGATGCATTCGCCGCGTTTCCATCTCTCGCATTTTCACTGTCATGCCTTGCTGGAGCCGAGGCGGTGATGATGGAAGAATCTCACCGACCATGAACTCGTCTCTGCTGCGCTGCACAAAAGGATTTCAAGTGTGTGTGTGTTTGTGTGTGTGAGTAGAGGGCGCCGTTTACTGCGTAGTTTTTCCACAATTTTCCCGCTTGAAGCCCTCCTGCAGCCCCTGCCTGATTCCTTGGACACGTTTCAAGTACGCGTCAAAAAACGAAAAACAGTGCGCAATATTTTCACACTGAGGAAGAGGCATCTGAAGAGAGGGAGAAAGTGTCAGAGGGGAAATTCTGCTTATCATCATGTCGCTTTGCATTACATAAACCCAAAAAGTGTGAGAACTAGGGCCCATAAACACCTCGAAACTTAAGGAAAACTGTAGATAAATAGCATTCAAATTTGAGGAGCATCATAAAAAATATATCGAGGTAAAAATAATAACCAAACTATAATCACAAATTTGCCAGCTACTTAATGGGGAAGTACAAAATATAAAGCGTAAAAGCAAAGCAATAAAAATGGTTTGGGTTTCCCCATAACAACTGTACCACTAATTTCCAATTTTATTGCATTTCTAATTATAAACAAGTATTTAGGAAAGCTAAAACTTTGAAGCAATCTGAATGTTTGAAAACAAAACACATTATGGGGTTTTCAAAGTAATCAATCTTCCCAAAAAGCCCTAAATAAATCAAAGTAAATTGTGTGTAAATAGTTCGATACGCCATTTTAGTATTATTAACACAGTTTACCCTGGCAATGGACAAAATGCGGAAACAAATTAAAGTTAATAGTTCAATTCCCATATAATCTGCCCAATTAGGGTTCAAAATAATAACAAACTAATCTCTGATAATGAATCCGTTGATAGTGCCCACAGACTTAGATAGGCATACTCCAAAGTAAACGATTATTACTTTTTGTGACTCACACTAAGAACTTTAAGTGGGGGGAAATGACAACAATTTCAAGCAATCCTAAACCAAACAAACAATATGCAAACTAGCACGTAAAAGAACCAAAGAATTCAGAAAGAAATGAAAACTTTAAAAAACTTGGCATTGAGCGAAAGTTTAATACCAGTTTTTTTTGTAAGAAAACGCTCAAAAGTTACTCTGCTCTCTCGCCCTCAAACATTTATTCGTAGCTTATTGATTATAGCTGGAAAACCAATAGACATGCGTCAAAAAATATACTATTGGAGGAGAAGGCAATGCCAAGAGCTGGAGGCTAGGAGGGGGGGCTGTGTTGGTGCCCAAGTGGGGGGGTGGGAAAATAATTTTCCCAACTGGCGATGGCGACGACGCTTAGTCATTAGATGGCCAAAACGATGACTGTGTTTAGCTATTGGGCGGCAAAAATCTTATAAATGCCAGCGGAAAACAACGGCCAAACACAAAGCAAAGCAAAACAAAGTATGGAGGAGGCCTGGACAGTCAGGAGAATCCGGGGAAAATTGTATTGTAGTAGTGGCGTGAATGGAAGAGGCCACAAAGCAGCGGACTTGTCTCATTATTTTGTGAGCGGCTGCCCCGGCTATTTGTTATTGTTTTCTACGATGATATGCTGGGGAATTTCGCCCTGCCGCGGCCGCCGTTGCTGAGTAAATAATGTCATAAGGTCACACGCACACACACATTAAAGGGGGAACAGTGTACCGGGGGGCCTAATGGTCAGCAGGCATTGTTGCTGTTGTTGTTGTTTTCGGTCATTTGTCTTGGGACATTTTGGGCTGGGCTGGGCCGGGCCTGGTCGGGCCGGGCTGAGCCCCGTTGATGGTTTTATATAAAATAGCATAATAAATGGCCAGCCCAGGCGCAGGCCTCTAGATTCGCTATCGTTCCCATATTAAATGTCACCGTGGGGTTGACTTGACGTTGTTTACTCGATGGTGTCCCCGCCCACAGCGAAGGTGATTGAAACAAATTAAACCAAAAGCAAAGTATAAAAAACAACAAGCAAGGGAAAATTCAATTATTAACTGGGTAACGCGTTGAAGAGCGCTGACCACGAATGCAGAAAATAAAAGCCCGTCAAAGGCAGCTGTGCAAACTTTTCATTCTCCACTCGCGCACACACACACACGACCGCTCTCTGTCGCTCTCCTTGCGGTTCGTTGAGTTCCGGCTGGCCAACACACACACATGCGTATTCTGGTTTGGCCGGCCACTGAGAGAAAATTGCCTAAATATTGTAATAATAACTATGAAAATTATAATGAATTGTTCAGATAGATGAACATTTTTTCAAACTTTTATTGCAACTTTTTGAAATTATTATTTTCAACTGGTCTGACTTTATTTTTCTCTCCGTGCAGAGACACCCACGCGTCTCGATTTCCATTTCCACCGGTAGGCAGTCAGGCAGGCAGGCAGCAGCTGGGCCAAGCGAGTTGATCGCATTTACCTGTTTGTCACTCATACGCCGTGTGGTCCCAGTCCGTTTCTGGCTCTTTTATTTCTACTCTGGGTGCATGTGGGTGTTCCGCCGGCGAAATGTGTGTGACATGTTAAACATGTTTTCGCTTGGAATCGACTGTGGGCCGCCGCGTCGGTTTGACTTGCATTTGTGCAAATTTGTGTGCCTGTGCCTAACTGGAAACAGTGAACGAGTTCCTCCACAATGTCCTCGAAGTGAAAACTGTGTGCGGTTGCCTTAAATGTGTGGCATTTTTCCAGCATTGAATGGAATTGAAGTTCAAGCCTGTACCGTTTGGTTGATTTCTCTCCCTCTCAAAACACAAGCCATGCAAATGAATGGGTTTCCCCCTCACTCGTGGGCGCGTGTCCTTTATTTGGCTTCATTTCCGTTCAAGATGACAACGCCATCTAGTTTCCGGTCAATGGCTTTTCCGGGCTTGCCTTGATTTAATTCAGGCAAATGGGGAATTTAATTTACCAGAAATGGTTACATTCGTAGGCCAGCAGAAGCCTCTTTAAACTGGCCACATTGCGGCCTCTTCTGCGGCTATGAGCATTAGGCTTTGGTCAAGGGAAAGTTGGCCTGGCGAGCATGGGTTTACAACTGGAAACAGTCGGGAGAATTTATCAATTGCAAGTTAGAAAACTACTTTAAATTAGATTTTTACATGTAAATGGTTTGGTTTCCAGTGTTGCCACCACAGTATCTATCTTTTTTTTTATCAGCTCTGTGTTATCTGCTGACAAAAAAATCACAGTCAGAGCCATTATCTCCACACACACCACACGGACGCACCTGCAAAGCCTGCGATTAGATAGATACACCTGAACGTTTCATTTTATCGAATGCGGGGCTCTTTTTTTTTGCGTGCCTTTCACTACGCTGTCAATTTTTGAGTTATTTTCGCCCATAAAACCTATCTATCCGGCAAACGCTTATAGTGACCATATCTTCTCTGTTTGCTTGCAGTGCATGTGATGCCAAATAACCATAAAAAACAATAGGAAACAACCAGCAACAGCAGTCGAGCCGAGGCCCTCTATCTCACCAAATTGATGTGCCATTCAGGAGCAGCTGAAGCAGCAGCAGCGCCAGCAGAAGCGGAGAAAGAGGATCAGAATCTGAATCAGAATCAGAGACAGAGCAACGCAGAAGCTAAGCGATAGTATTATCAAGAGTAAGGCGCATCGCAAATGCAACAATCCCTCCAGCTGAACAGCAACAACCGAAGCAGAGACAGAAGCAGGTGAGTGCGAGTGTGATGAGTGGGTGAAGTGATGAAGTCACGGAGCTGATTACTTGTCCCACTTTATTCCAGTGTACATACAACTGTAACGAATTTAAACCAAATCCAGGCAGCTAAAACACTTCACGCCCTAGGGTAACCGTTTGATAGATGCCAAGATAAGTCGTTACCGCTTTAACACCGCCATCACCATTACCCAGCAACAGAAGCTGCTCCAGCTACTCCAGCAACAGCAGCAGGAGAACGCTCTCAAAGGCAAGAAAAAGCACAAGCAGAAATTGCAGTTGCAGCAGCAGCAGCAGCAGCAGTTGCAATTGGTGATTGGCCAGGAAATACACCCAGAATCAGACGCAGGAACAGGAGCAGAGCTGTTGGGCTTAACCAGGAGTGACGAAAACAACTGCAAGACGCCAAACTCAACCGCAAAAGTCGCCAACATAACACATAAAATTTTCGGTTGGCTACGCAAATCACGCAACAAACGGCCAGTCGAGATCCTCAACAGCGATTTCGGCGAAGACGGCGACGAGGGCGTTGGCGAGGGCAGAGGCCAAGGGGCAGGAGAGGGTGGTGGAGCAGCTGCTGCTGCCGGTGCCGGTGCAGCCGATCAATTTTCAGTGGCAAGCGTTAGGAATAAAACCGGCAAGCTGAATACCACACAGACAGCCACGGAGACCGCCATCGATTCAAACGAACCCAAATCTGAAAAGATGTCATCGGGCACGTTTGTGGATCGAATCGACCCGTTCGCCAAACGTTCGCTCAAGAAGAAGGGTAAAAAGAGTCAAGGTTCCTCGCGCTACAGAAATTCTCAGGATGTTGAGCTGCAGCAATTGCCGCCGTTAAAAGGTTAATTTGAATTCTATTTTTTCCAGTTTAATGGTCTAACAATTTACATAACCTTTTTGTTCCAATAGCCGATTGCTCCAGCCTAGAACAGGAGGAGCTGTTCATACGGAAGCTGCGCCAGTGTTGCGTATCCTTTGACTTTATGGATCCCGTCACGGATTTGAAGGGCAAGGAGATCAAGCGGGCCGCACTCAATGACCTATCCACCTATATAACACATGGGCGCGGTGTGCTTACGGAACCGGTCTATCCGGAAATAATTCGCATGGTAAATATCGCGTCATTTATATTATTCTCAATGTACTTGCAAATATTTTAATAAAAAAATGCACTAAACAAACCCTAAATATGATTTTTCTCTACCAGATTTCATGCAACCTATTTCGCACGTTGCCGCCCAGTGAGAATCCTGATTTCGATCCCGAGGAGGATGATCCGACCCTGGAGGCCTCTTGGCCACACCTACAGCTGGTCTACGAGGTCTTTTTGAGGTTCTTGGAGTCGCAGGACTTTCAAGCAACCATCGGCAAGCGGGTAATCGATCAAAAGTTTGTCTTGCAGGTTAGTGTTTACTTTTGCACCCAAGTAACAAATTTATTAAAAAGCTGTTTCTCTAGCTTTTGGAGCTCTTCGACTCGGAGGATCCTCGAGAACGGGACTTTCTGAAGACGGTGTTGCATCGCATCTACGGAAAGTTCCTGGGACTGCGGGCCTTTATACGAAAACAGATCAACAACATATTCTTGCGATTCATCTACGAGACGGAGCACTTTAATGGAGTCGGTGAGCTTTTGGAAATTCTCGGCAGGTATGTTCTTGATATATTGGGTATATTTTCTTGTTCGTCACAATTAATTATTTTTTTTCTTTTCCAGTATCATCAACGGATTCGCTTTGCCACTAAAGGCCGAACACAAGCAGTTTTTGGTTAAGGTCCTGTTGCCGCTACACAAAGTCAAATGCCTGTCGCTCTATCACGCTCAGCTGGCGTATTGCATTGTACAATTCCTAGAGAAGGATCCATTCCTTACCGAGCCTGTGGTGCGTGGGCTTCTCAAGTTCTGGCCCAAGACGTGTTCCCAAAAGGAGGTCATGTTCCTGGGCGAAATTGAGGAGATTCTCGACGTGATCGATCCGCCGCAGTTTGCCAAGATCCAGGAGCCGTTGTTCCGCCAGATTGCCAAATGCGTGTCAAGTCCACATTTTCAAGTGAGTCCCTATTTCGCAGATATTGTAAAAGAGTCTAAATTAATCAAAATTATAACTAATTCCCCTTTAGGTTGCTGAGCGCGCACTCTATCTGTGGAACAATGAGTATGCCATGTCGCTCATCGAGGAGAACAATGCGGTTATCATGCCCATCATGTTCCCGGCCCTGTACCGCATCAGCAAGGAGCACTGGAATCAAACCATTGTGGCGCTCGTTTACAACGTATTGAAAACGTTCATGGAAATGAATTCGAAGCTGTTTGACGAGCTGACCTCCAGTTACAAGGCGGAGCGGCAAAAGTGAGTGATTGAGAGTTCACAGTTTGAAACAAACTAACCAACTTGGGTGTCTTTTTCAGAGAGAAAAAACGTGAGCGCGACCGCGAAGAGCTGTGGAAGAAGCTGCACGAACTCGAATCCAATCGTTCTACTGGGCGCTCCGCTGGCGGCAGCGCTGCGACATCGAACAGCGCAGCCCCCGCGGCATCAACGTCTCTGCAGCCACCTAGCTCCGCCGGTCTGAACTCCCATCAGCAGCAGTCGAATAGCAGCAGCAGCGGCAGCCTGTCCAGCGGCGGAGCCGGAGGCGACAATAACCCTGCGACCACAAATGCGAAAATCAAACAGGAAGTCAAGAC
The DNA here is from genome assembly GCA_008042735.1 of Drosophila leontia. Lineage (NCBI taxonomy): Eukaryota > Metazoa > Arthropoda > Insecta > Diptera > Drosophilidae > Drosophila > Drosophila leontia. The sequence continues at coordinate 67,135 of VNKB01010552.1, read as the reverse complement.
GGAGAACTAAGCAAGCAGGCAACGCGAGGCGCGCGCTGGAAAACTAATAATAAACCAACATCAGTAGGAGCGTAAAGCTAACGCGCTATTATGGCAGAGACAGCAACAACAACAGCAGCAAGCATCTAAAGGAGAAAGAAATATAGTTATACTAAAACACACACACACACACACATATGCTAAACTTTAAACCAGAACATATAAAACTAAAATGTATACTCGATTGACAAGACACCAACCAAGCTGACGGGAAGGGCGGCTTGGGCGGCTGTTAAAGGAGGTAGAACCGAAATCTGGAGCGGGAGCTGAATCAGCTGAATCCCTGTCCGTGGGCGCGTGTGTGTGTTAGTGTGCGGCGTGTAGGAAGCTTGGGTGTGTGGCATATAAGAGATCTTTATAAGTGTACAAGATACACCCCCATATAAGCAGAAAACCACGCACGCACACGCGCATAAACCCACACACACACACACACACATGCAGACACGTATAAATATATATTAAAAAAGAAGAACAGAATAATTATTAATTACGTTTAAGCGAACACAAGTTGAATAAAGAGAAATCATGTTAGTAAGTGAAGAAAAGAGCAAGCGGACGATGATAACTATAAAAGAGGATCGAGGATTGTTGAAGCGCATTGAAAATTATTAACTAAACATATTGCTAACTAGATTCTAGCATAGATCAGCCATTCAAAACACCCACACACACACGCACACCACCCACTCACTTGCAAAGCATACTTTTCATTTGAAATGTGTAAAATAGTTGCATCCTCGGAATTTTGTTTGCTCCATAGAACGGCGTGTCTTAGTCCCCGATTTCCCCCCTCGAATTGTACATAAAATATATGAAGAACTGTGCTCCTCCCAACCCAATCTATCCGGAATTAAACTTTGTTACTTAGCTTTAAGTGTTGCACACTCCGTCAAGACTTCTCGAAACAGAAATTCCAACAATTCTCGCGCAGCTGCACGAATCCGAATCGGTTAGTAGCAAGAGCCAAGTTTTAGTATGTTGTTGAAGTTGCTGCTAAATGGACTAAGGCAGACGAAACACACGAATAAAAGAATACAACTAAATACCATACCATAACGTAACGCTGATCTATCTAGATGTATGTGAGTGTGCGGAATATATCAACAATATGTCCCCACAGCTGGGGAATAGGCGCATGCGCAGTAATCGAGATGTACTAAGCATACAACTAAAAATATTGAGAGCATTGTAAAAAGGTCAGGCTAGAGAAACCAACCAACCGGGGGAAACGTTAGTCTATAGAATATGGTTTTGGAAAATTCAGCTAGCGAAACATTTCCAAGAGACTATCTAAACATCCTTTGCATTAAAACCCATTTATATCTCAGGGGAAGCGGTCCGAAGCGTTCGATTCCTTAATAGTTTGCAATTTCACTTCTGACTATTTTCGATTTTTTATGAAATGTATTTATTTCCTATACTTTTTTTTTTGTAATCTTCATGGAAATGCGCACAATTGTCATTATTCGATTATTTTATCGTTGTAAATAATGTAGCTAAGATGAAAGGGAGGGACAACTTTTTGGACCGCTTCCTCATTCATTCACACACACACACACACTACACATACACCCACTTAGAAGCACTCATAGTAAGAAGATATATAAAATTTATATATGAAGTATACTATGCATGTTTGTTCATTCAACTCTCACGACGACGCCCATTACAAAGTATAGAAGCATGCATTATAGGAGCCAACTAGGAGCAGAGGCAGGAGATAGGACGAGGACGTGAGGCGACTATCCGCTAATGAATGTCTCTCATTAGGCAATACCGTAAAAGTTCATATAATATTAATGATAATTGTGTCTGTGAATCGTGAGTTATTATACACATACATATATTGCAAACAAAAACAAAAAAAAGGCGAAAAAAAACTACAAAAAAGAAGAAAATCTAAAGGAAACAAACGTAAAAGTTAGCGTTATTATTAAATATGTTTGTAAAACAATGTCAACAACAATATTCAACAGAGTGCGTAAAGAGAGAGAACCGTTTAAAGAGCATCCACTAGAGAGTCATCATCGGCTAGGCGAGAGAGATATATTGCGAAAACATATAAAAATTTAACAACCTACGACTAAATACTAAGCAACGTGTGTAAGAAAGTTTTGCATCTTTATATTAGCGTGTAATTAAACGAGAAAAATAGCTAAACAAAGCCCCAGACAAACCAGCAACTGCAACTAGAGCCCACGAAGATCACCTCCATTAAATAGAAGTAAAGCGATAAGAAGGACTATAGAAACTCGAGGCCCACTTTGTTATGACACCAATCTCTTGACTCCCCAACTAGCAGCAGATCGATCCATAAGCACACCCATTCTCTAGTAAACGTTTGATGTTACGCATAGGATGCCAATCAATGTAATACAACAAAAAATGCAAATGTAAAAACGAAGCCAGAAATCAAGCAAGCAAACTAAATAGAAATGTTGACAAAGGGAGGAATGCCTATAAACAAATGAATAAATAAATAAGTAAGACAAGTGGTTTAATGATCAAAATATCTCTTCAATCTTTCGTTTGACTTTCTTTTTTTGTGATCTATTTCTGTTGCACCCTGAGTTAACTTGTTTAGTACGCTTTCAACTTACACATATGATAACTTTAACTATAGTTTCTATTATTGTATTTATATGTATAAACAAATCGAGCATGTTAAACGTAGCTGTGCTGTAGCTGCTGCTTAGAGCCGGCTGAGCGGAGAAGAAGTATAAGCAAAAGCAAACTCGTTAAGTACTTTTAGAGACGAAACCTTGTACTAAAAATAAAGTCGCATTAACAACGTTGCAAAAAAGTTAAGAAACAAACAAATGAAAAGAAAAATACAAAAAAAAATTAAATGGAAAAGCAAACAGAAACCAACAATAAGAGCAAAAATAGTTAAAGCGCTTAAACAATATAAATACTATGGATACTAACAATGAAAGGAGAGGGAGAAGGAAAAGGATCAGAGGGAAGAGGATAAATATATATGTGAATTATGTATTTTCTTATGTTCTAGACTTGTAAAAAAAACAACCTATCGTATATATGATACACGCTATTATTACGTATGACTTTGAGTTCTTGTTCTTTAGGACGACGGTGTGTGCGAGGATTTCAATGGTTTTCTTTGGGTTGATGGCACACACTGCACTACACTCGCCCGCCCGCCCACACACACTCACTCAGACACACTCACATCCACATCCACCACACACTCACTCACACACGACTAAACAAAATCTTATGCTGAGAGTAAATATAAAGAATAAATTATAATTACACAAAACATAAATGGGAATAAATATATATATAGGTATATACATACATATATATAAAAAGTATATATACATGAGCATCAGAAGAAAACAAAGGTTTAGTTGATTGCTTCGACAGCAAGTATGCGAAAAAAAAAATATAATAAATAAAAAACAAAACAAAAACAAGAAACTGAAGGCATGGCAGCAGAAAATGATTTGAAATGCAAGGCGCAGAAGAAAACAAATATTTAGCTGCAAGCAGAATTAACCAAAAATGAATAAAAACCAAGTAAAACATTGAAAAAAATCACACAAACTAAATGAATGAGTATGAGCAAACGGAGAGAAAAGAAGCAAAGAGATCAATCAACAATAAAAAATTAATAAATAAAAATAAAACACAAAACTGGTTTAATTTCTTTATGGGAAACATAAAAAATTGACTCATTTTATGCTATAAATTGTTTTTGTATATTTTAGAAAACTAACATTTTTAGGAATATGATTACAAGTGGCTACATGTGGGCTAAATCTTAAATAATAATACGTAACACTAATCAACAAGGATTGACAGAATTGGGACAATTTCGTATCCGTATCTTCATCATATATTTTATTTAGAACTTTTTTTTTAAATAATTGATAAATATTTTACCTAAGTTATTCCTCAAAAAGGGAATAAAATAAATTAAGGTGAAAAATATGCAAATAAGCATAGTTAATCTTCCCAAAAAGACCTGAAAAAAAGTTGTTGCATATTTTTGCACTCAGCTTTTGTTAGCAAAAAAGCTAAGAACGTAGTGAGCTTTGCGACAACGCCACAAAAGCTATGGCGCCTGCAGTTGGTTCGCTGCCGTCGTCAGGTGCAGTCGGGAAAAAAGTCGCGAGAAAAATCAATTGTGAAAATTCCACCCTCGCCGAATAATTTTTTCCGTGATCCTCCATGAAGTGGGAGAACTATTGCGACTTTGTGGCCGGATGCTTCGGTGGTGAGTGGAAATCAACGGCTTGGGATCGGTTCCGCGAGCATCCCATATTCGGTCTTGTCTAGGAATGACGCAATGCCAGAGCCAGATGATGAGCCACTTGTTGAGAGGAACAGCACAGCCCCAGCGGCCAATGGGCGCCACGGTCAAGTTCATGAGCGGCGGCGCCCCTGATCCCAAAGGCGTATTTTGGTGTCGCCATCGAATTTTTTGGCAATCAACATGCAGCGGCGGCGGTTCAACATGTGTTTAGCTGTGTGGCAGAATTTTTTAATTAACTTATTTTTGTATATTATTTTGATTATTATGATTGGATTTAGGTGCCTGCGGGGTGCTTGTGGCCCATCCCCTCGACACGATCAAGGTGTGGCAGCAGGCCTCCAACTCCTCCGTCCTGACTGCCGTCCACCAGATCTACAGCAGGAATAATGGGGTAAGTTAGGAAGGGGGTTACGTCTGGTCAGAGTTTCTAAAAAATCGGAATTGATCAATTTTGTATAAAAAAATAACAGATTATTCCGCCCAGCTATAAATTAAAAAAGCTTTTTGCTGTTTACAGACATCTTGACAGATTAAAAAATAGTTTATTTGATCCTCTGACTAGATGTAATCCTTGAAAGCTTCGGCTGGGAGGAGGTTTTAATCGGTCAGCAACGCCTTAAAGATTAACGGCTTCTACAGGGGCATGTTCTTCCCATTCATCTCGACGGGAGCCATCAACTCGCTGCTCTTCGGCATCTACGGCAACCATCTGCGCCAGCTGAGGAAGGTGTGCCACAGTGACTACCAGCGGGAGCAGCTGGAATACCACAACATGTTCATGGCAGGATCGGTGGCAGGATTTGTGCAGTCCTTCATAGCCTGCCCCATGGAGTTGATCAAGGTCCGCCTGCAGACGGCTTGCTGTGAGTTTGCTCTAGATTTTGCCACTCAGAAGCTGTAGCTAATGTTTCAAACTCCTCCCCAGATTACAATGATTATCTCTACGGCCAACGACGGACAGCCTTCGGCACTTTCAAAAGGATACTCAAGACTGACGGCATCTCTGGTCTATATCGCGGTCTGCTGCCCATGATGTGTCGGTGAGTGCTTCCCCATGAAAAGTAAGGATTCTAGTGTTTAATCTGATATTTTGCTTAACAGCGACGTTTTGCCTTATGGAATCTATATGCTGGCCTACCGCCAGAGCGTTGACTACCTGGACGGACGGGATTTTGTGCGGCGGCGACGCAGCCAGGCGGACGGATCGAGTATCAATCTACTGGTGACCACATTGGCCGGCGCTTGGGCAGGAGTCATCTCGTGGGTGTGCGTCATTCCATTCGACGTGGTGAAGACCCTGATGCAAGCAGACGAGAACCACAAGTTCCGAGGCATCTTCCACTGCGTGAGGGTGAACTACAGGGCCTACGGTTGGCGAAGTATCTTCCGAGGCAGCTGGATGCTGGTGGCGCGGGCGATTCCCTTCAACGCCGCCACTTTCCTGGGCTACGAATACGCCCTGGAGTGGTGCCAGCGGTGGAATGGCACCTATGTATGACCCAAAGCCACGTCTGGCGGGGACTAAGAGCTTTAACTAGTTTGTATGCTGTGACCATTGATATCTACTGAAATAAGTGTGATTGAACTTTAATAAACTACTTACGCTTTTTGCTAAATATATTGTACATATCCTGATGCTATTAAAAGCTTTAATTTTGCTCAATATTGTAAAATTGTGATACTTAAAGGCACCACTAAAAATAATTAAAAATGAAAAGTTGTAAAACGCACAATACTATATAAAAACGTTATGCATATGCACATAATACAATTGTTTAAAAATAATAATTTACTGAACACCTTTTAAATGAAAAAAGAATTAGAAAGGAAATATTTAAAACCTATTTTATAAAAAAAATATTGTACGAAACTGGCAAATAAAAAATAAAAAATAAAAAACAATTATTAATTGTTATTACTTTATTTATTAATAATTTAGACAATTTTTAAGGTTTAAAATTTTAATATCATATAATTAATAATAAAATTTAAATTTGAATTTCTTTTTATTTAAATTTAATTTTTCTTTTATTGATGAATTATTAGTTCTAGACACCTTAAATTGTTTATATTAGTTTCAACGACTTTTACACCATTTTGAATGTTTTAAATTGCGTCAGACAGTGCTGGAAAATGCTTTGCGCTGCTTTCTTAAGTAAACCGTGCTGCCAACTTGACTGTGTTTCGAGGGTTTAAGTGTGCCCAGCTGTCACGGAGAAAAACCACTCCTTTGTCGACAAATCGCAGGTTTTATAACTATAAAACCTGGCGGGCACACTGCACAAATTGTCGACAAACAAACAACAACGTACGGATTTGATTTCGTTAATAAATAGATACAGCGTACGTCGCGCATTTCTCGCTTTATTTTTTTATTGCGCTGCAGCGGACGCGAGTGCGTTTAATGAGGCGTGCCAAGTGGATATTTGCATATGGCCGAAAATCGCAGCAGCCAGCATCACATAGATACTGAAATACACACAAACGAGCACCGCGATGTGCGATGAGTTCCGAAAAGTGTTTCCACAATTGTGCCAGTGCCAGTGAATCGACGTTGAATTGCGAACAATTATTATTGTTGCCAGTACATGTATTAGTATGTGCAGCGGTTTGTGGCGGCGAGCAAAGTTCGCACAGTTCGCGGACAGGAGGTGGCAAACGCTCGAAATAACGGTGTACAGGAAGGCGAAGAGAAAAACAAACTGAAAAAGCAGAGTAAACGGACGAGAATTAACGCAACAGAGTGAAATATTCAAGTGCTGTCCCCTTTGGAATCCTCCTCCTTCCCGCCATCCATTCTGCCTTCCTTCCTTCCCCTGCGAAAATCATCCCAAAAACACAAATTACGTGGCAAGTGGTCAGGCGAGAACAACAACAAACGAAAACCTGCTGCTGCAGCAAGTTTGGGACCGTTGTTTTTGGTTACTGTACGTCGTGCCAAGCACGCCCACCCACCCGCTCGCCCCCTGCGAAGCAATCCAATTGGAAGCTAAAAAAGGAGTAGAAGAATCCAATAGAGAACGGCGATAGAACCCACCACCGAAATGTCGTCGCTCAAGGTCGCTGTGAGGGTTCGCCCTTTCAATACTCGGTAAGCTCAGATATTCCAGGCTGGCCACGGCTATGGGATTAAGGATTGAAGTAATGGCACAGGAATGTGGTCGTATATTCACTGGTTCAGGCAAAAAAGGATAATAAAGCGGTTTCTAAAACATATTCAAAGTTCATTATGTATTTTTAACTAAGTTTAGATCACTGCCAAAGATTCAAAACCACAAAACCAGATGAATCCAACAAAACTGAGGCTAAATTTCTAGGTTTTTAAAGCTAAAGAAAAGGTTTTTTAATGGGAGAGGTGTCCTTTTATTTTTTTTCCTTATTAAAAATACCATTATATGCAATAAATGTGCCGGTATATGAGTAACTAAAGCAATATTTGTTTCATTAATTAGACACTAGGTGTTTATTTACGTAAAATCAAACAAAATGCCTCTGAAAGCATGTTTATTGTGAGACACACGTAAATAAAGTACACTTTGTGTTATTAATTTGGCCAGCATTGTGCGTTATAGAATGTTTGCCCAGACTCGTGATAAGGTGGATAAAACGCCCCTCAATGAGGCATTGGGAAATATGTGGCGCATTTAAACTGGCTTGAAAACAGAATGGGCTCTCTGGAAACTCCACATTTTTGGTTAACTAATTTCGGTACAACAAATTCCAGTTGAAATTAAAACATAAAAAAGTACTGGAAGAGTCTGGTGCCTACTTAAAACCACATTAAACCTATGAGCATGTATTTTTCCTACAATTCTCGCCTGATGACGATCGTTAATTTTTTTTTGTTGCCCCTTGTTTTTTTTGTGTCTTTATCTTGCCTATCTGGCGGAGCGGTCATTGCTTTTGGCACAGTTACTTGCGCGTAAAGCCAAGGCGGCGAAACAAAAGCAGGCGAGAAGGCCAGAAAGAAGCGAAGAAATTGGCAGAAAGAACGAGGCACAGACAAAGAAAGATGGAAGCCGTAATGATGTCATTCATCTCGGGGGTTCGATAAAAGATTCGCACTCACCTATACACATGAGTTGTCTCTGGGTTCGGGCTTCTTTGTTTATAGGTTTCCGTGTGTTAATTGTCCATGAAATAAAAACAACATCATCAGTGGCAAATGCGGTAATTATAATGGCAAAAAAACTAGAGCTAACTCCCTGACTAGTCGTGACATCATCGTTTTGGCTTAGACTTATGCAAAGCAGCTACTTACAGATACAGTGAATGCTCGATAATGGGATCCGATACAGCGAAGAGTACCTAAACACTAGTTCTTTCTTTAAGTTAGAGGCAAAGGTACTAGTTTTATGTCATGGTTTCTACTAATGTACAGTTAAACCAAGAAGGTATTAGATATCCATTGATATCTTGAAGATAAATTGTTATAGAGATCACACTGTGTTGCTGTTTTTTTTCCAGTTTGTTTAGCCTCCGACAGACATTTTTAGCACATATTTCCACGGCTCCTCCGTGGACATGCAAGACTGACTGACTCTGTAGCCTCCGTGCGAAAACAAAAGCAGAAATATACTATAATTACGTATACGTATGTATGCACCTAAAAAGCGAAAAAAAAAGGAAATTAATTTTGATTTTGGCACGAAACTGGGCGAACAAGTTCCATATCTCATCGCTGCTCCCATGACTCAGACCAGCGAAATTTGTGGCTGCCGCATAAATGTTTAATTGACGAATGAATCAACGCAGAAAGAGAACTTCCCTCCCAATGGGTTGGGGATGATAAAAAGGGGAAAAGACTCGGCAAGCTAGCAAACAAAGCCCTCGTTGAAGCCGCTCTCTTTCCATAATCTCCAGCTCTCTCACATCGGGCCAAAGATTAACGAATTAAAGCCACTCAAACGCAATGAGCACTGAGCCGACTTGAGTTTGGAAAGGCGAACTGGAGCGGCGTAATCATGCCGCTCTATGGAGAAAGAGAGGAATGACCTACAATTGTCGCTTGAAATGAGACAAGGCACTGCTTGCAGCAGTCGTAAACTGAATAAAGCTGCCAAGGCAATTCACAAATGCCCTTTCTCTGGGAAACAGAGCAAAAGAAGAAGTTATACTTAAGATTTAAAGATTTTTCAAGTCTAAAAGTATGGATTTTAAAATAGTATTATGTTTATTTAACTCAAATATGTTGCATGCTTTTTAAGTTTATATTTTAAATGACCTCTAAAGCTGAATTAAAACTTAATCTAAGGCGCCTAACTGCGTACTCTGATTAAGGTTAATGCTAACTTTAGACGCAATATGAAAAGGTGGCTTGAAAGAATAGGGTATCACAGCAAAACAAATTGGTTTTTAAATGGCTTATGCAACGCAACAATATTTATTTTCAGTTAATTAGTTTATTTTTACAGAAGGTTAGTTATAAGTAGTAAAAATCCTATTATTTAACGTAAAAATTAATTACATTCTCAATAATTGCTTTCAGAAGATAATTATTCCCTCAAATCTCCCGAATTTCTCATAAAACTTTATTACTGTGCTAAACAAAGCCATTCAGTAAAAATTGTAATAACAGTCATGTGATCTAGCCTCGCTCTTTCTCTTTTTGTGTACATATATATTTTCATATAGTATGTATCTATCCCTAATTTGGTTTTACTAAAAGTTACGACCCGTATATAGCAGAGCCTACGGATTTAGTATAATTCTGTGGCCGATATTTCTCTGAATTGGATGGCATCAGGGGTCTTCTGTTTATTTACACGCGCCGTCGTGTGTGTTTTTCTTTCAAATGCAGTCCATTTCCGAGTGTGGGTGCCCCTATGAACTCCAGTCAACCGGTTCGGTTCCATCTCTGAACAAACGTTCTGTGCCCAGATGCCAGTTTTTCCTCCCGCCTCTGTTTTATTTGCGCCGCTGCTTTTCCTTTTGATGTTGCAATCAAGTTTTAGTCCGTTTAATATTCCCCACAAACCGGATTTTCTTTTATAATTTGTAGCCAGCGAGCAAAGCACACTGTCGTCTTGATCACAGGGCAAACATGTCAATTGGATTGCATGGTGTGTCTGCCAGCCTTCATCCACATATTTATTCTATTTCCACTCGCTTTCCCCTGCAACGCCCCCTGACTTTTCGCCATTTGTTCGGGTCATGCAAAAATCGTTAATAGGAATATTTATGAGCTAGCTCTGCGGGGCTATTTATATTCCAACACGAAGAGCCCTGAAAACAGACCAGAGGTGTTTTGGTAGAAACGGCAGGGGCCATATTTATTATATAAATTTTAACAATGGGTCGCGCCGCAAAGTCTGTCAGCAGACAAGCTCTCAGTCATCATGGACGACTTATAATAAATAAAAATGTAAATAATAATTTGCCCTTTTCATTTGCAGTGAAAATGACTTGGACGCCCAGCTCATCGTGGAGATGGAGAATAAGAAGACGCGTTTGCTGAAGCCCCGGCTGCAGTCCATTCGGGATGCCGGACGGGACAATCATCATGACTTCACCTTTGACTATTCATACTGGTCATTCGATGCGGAGGATCCGCACTTTGCCACCCAGGAGCAGGTGTACAGTGATCTCGGCAATGACGTCGTCGATTGCGCATATGAAGGTGAGTCAAGGGCTAATGGGTCACACGATGCGGTTACCCAATGGTGTCGCCTTAAGCCCCAGCTAATAGCTCAAGTCTGGGTCTAGGCTGTGGGGCCGTCACCCACATGAGGGGTTAACTAAGAAAAAATACACACTGACGATAAGAGAAGTTCCATTTCCGTCATGATAAATTAAAATGAAAATATTTTAATGGACCATTTTGAAGTTATCAATAAAAACCTAATAATAAAGGTTAAAATTATATAAAATGTAAATCATTAAATACAAGTTAGTATAGTGGAACTTATTATGCTTAATTTAGCCTTACCTATTTTTTCCGTGTGCTTTTTCCATTAGCCCCCTGCCGAGAGCGTGTTTCTTTCATTCTGTTTTCTTGCACTTACGGTTTTGTTTACATTTTCCCTATGCGTCTGCTTATTGGCTTTGATATTGGGTTTTCCTTTTGCTTCCCTCTCGTTTTCCAAAAAATTTGCTGCTTTGTAAACAACACATTGGGGGCTCTAAAAATAAAAACAGGTCCATATACCGAAACCCACACAACTTGATTATTCAGCCTGAAACGCTCCATTGCCGACTAATTATAGTGAAGTATTTAAGTTTGTATGCAAGTAGGTGCAGTTAGCAATAATCATGCGAACTTCCTGCAGCCCATCAAACCGCTGTGAATAGTATCCAAAAGGGAAAGGTTATGTTTCAGCAAAACAAAACAAAAAATTAAACTGCATTCCCCAAGCGTTTATTATTATTTAACTCAGCTAGGGTATTTAAAACCTCGTCTAGGTTTAAAGTAAGCTGTATTTGATTGCAAAAGCCATTCAGAAAGTAAGGCAAACAACAAACTTTCGCCCACAACTCGAGACGCCAAGCGAAATGGAACAGCTGTTTCAGCTTGTCCGTGGTTTTGGCACGCTTTCAATATCAAATTACGACAAGCCAAGATTGGCAAAGTGGCAACGGGTATGCGAGTACGAATGCAATTGTGAATGCGAATTGGAATGACAAACGACTACGTACATATGTTGTGTATATAGTAAGTACAAGCTATGCAGATAAACCCAGATAGTGGAATATGAGCCGTAAATAAAACTGGCGTGGCGACCAAATGGCTGGCTAAGACAATGGCTTTAGACCAGCTGGAAACGTCCAAGATCACTGAACCTAATGTTTTGGTATTTAATAGTTTATAGAATATATTTTATGTTAAAATTTATGAGTATTTCAAAAAGATTATCTTCTGTTGTATATTAATAACGGATAAGGTTAATACTGATGCCTAGTTAAGCTTAATAACTATATTTCAAGTTAAAAACAACACACTGTAGATAATAACTAATACGTAATACATTTATATGTAATTAAATATCCAAACAAATTACAATAAGTTGGTTCCCTGTCTCAGACTAAACGTCGTTCACATTAACTTGAGCTTGAGCATTTGCGTTTGTCATTGTTGCGGCTGCCCCAACTGTGCGGTCTCGGTTGACGGCGGGTTTGCTTTAAAGCAAATCTTATCTCACACCTGTCTAGCACGGGAGATTGTCCAACGATGTGTTGTAGTGTTTAAGCCGCCCAGTGGGCGTGACACTGGTGACCATCTTCCCATCTCTGCCGGGTGGCATTTGAGCTGATGTCGCCGGATCGGATGGCTTTAATTGCTGTTGGCCAGGCGCCAGCCATGATTTTGCAATTACTTGGTGCTGATAGAAGTCTCGGATGGGTCATGTGGGAGCGAATAAATTTGTTTTTCTGGCTTTCTTATCGCTTTCTATAGTTTAAAGTGTTAGTCCTAATAATTGTTTGTGATAACAAAGGAAATCTTGGAAAGTTTCAACAGTTTTATAGCACTTATAAAAAGTGTGATAATGAAATACTATGTATTGTTCATTCATTAAGTGGATACTTGTTGCAAGATTAAGGTTCCTAAATATTTATATATACAGCCTTTGATTTGTTGTAATAAAATGCAATAAGATTTCAATTGAATACAAATAGAAATACATTTAATTTATAGATTTTCCGCAGTATAAAATCAACTTATTTCTGGTGACTCACTCTGCCCAAGTTTGCTTTAAATATTGCTAGTCAAAATCTAGCGATTGTATGATTATTTAAACACATATATGTACATATATAGATTTACAATCTCCGGGTGACGGTGCATTCTAGTTTTTAGAGTCACGAAATGCTTGCCTCACTTTGGGCGGTTCAGCAATTGCAGCAGACACTCCGTGACTGGCAATTAACTAACTATAGAAATGATGCGCTTGAGTGGCAGCTGCCCAACCTTGGCTTCACTTTTGTTCTGTTCCCTATTGCAAAGGGAAAATGCGAATTATATAACTGGTTTACAGTTTATAATCATATATTTTCACACTTCATCTAAAAACATAATCTTTTCAATCCTTTTCAGGCTACAATGCATGTGTGTTTGCCTATGGACAGACGGGCTCCGGCAAGACCTTCACCATGATGGGCACGCCCAACAATCCTGGGTTGATTCCGCGCATTTGCGAGGAACTGTTCGCCCGAATGCGTGTGGGTCAGGAGTCGGGCACGGGATACCGTACGCATGCCAGCTACCTGGAGATCTACAATGAGCGGGTCAAGGATCTGCTTGCAGCCCAAAGCACTGGCCATGGACTGCGGGTGCGAGAGCATCGCAGCCTGGGCCCCTATGTGGAGAACCTTTCCCAGCATGCCGTCTCCGATTTTGACGAAATACAGGTGAGTGGCTTGGAAAACTCTTGAGAACTCTGACTTATCCTGGGATTTTTCATCTAAAAGGAATGCATCGCCCGGGGAAATGCGCAACGCACCACGGCCAGCACCAATATGAACGATACGAGCAGCCGCAGTCACGCCATCTTCACGATCACATTTGTGCAGGCCGTCTTCATGAATGACATGCCAAGCGAAACAGTCTCGAAGATCCATCTGGTCGATTTGGCAGGCAGGTGCGTAAGCATAAGCGTAAGCGGAGCATGAAGCTCTGCTCTAGAAAGTAAAACCAGACTTGGGGAGAAATATAAATTGTGATTTATTTTTTGCCCACTTTAAAATGCGAACTTCTTTTTGCTTCTTTCAGCGAGCGTGCCAATGCAACGGGGGCAACGGGTCAGCGGCTGAAAGAGGGCGCCCACATCAATAAATCTTTGGTGACTCTGGGCAGCGTCATCTCCGCTTTGGCAGAGCAAACGGGCGGCAGTCTGAGCAACTCCACGCAGGCCACCACCCCGAATGGGGCCAGCAAGCGAGTGCTTTACATTCCATACCGTGACTCAATTCTCACCTGGCTGCTGAAGGACAGTCTGGGTGGCAACAGCAAGACCATCATGATTGCCGCACTCTCGCCGGCGGACTGCAACTACAGCGAAACGCTGAGCACGTTAAGGTATGCGAATCGAGCCAAGAACATCATAAACAAGCCAACGGTTAACGAGGATTCCAATGTCAAGCTGATTCGCGAGCTCCGGGAGGAGATCAACAAGCTCAAGTCCATGCTGTCGGGAGATATAGTACGTAGATTGAAAAGAAAACACCTATAAGCTTCTATAAATAATTGTTTTTAATATACTTCAGCACTCACTGCAGCCGTCGCTCAAGGTCCTGGCCGATCTTCAAAAGAAAGAGGCCCAGGAGAAAGTCCTCACCGAGGAGTGGACGGAGAAGTGGAAGGTGGCCCAGTCTATATTGCAGGAACAAAAGAGTTTGGGCCTGCGAAAGTCGGGTGTGGGCGTGGTCCTTGACTCAGAGATGCCACATCTTATTGGCATCCACAATGACGTGACCACGGGAGTGACGCTTTACAGCCTAAAGGAGGGTGAGACGCGAATTGGCAGCGAGGATGCGGATATGGCGCAGGACATTGAATTGGCCGGCGACGGCATACGAGCACAGCACTGCAGCATTGTCCTTAAAGGCGGTGTGGTTACACTGCATCCCTGGCCCTTGGCCCAGTGCTGGGTGAATGCCCACCTAATTGACGAACCCAAGCAGATTTCGCAGGGCGATATTATATTGTTGGGCCGCACGAATATATTTCGATTCAATAATCCCGCCGAGGCGGCCAAGCTGCGCAAGGATCTGAGTCGCTCTCAGCTGGACATGTCGCGACTGTCGTTGATTACCTCGTCCAAGGAGAACCTGCTTGCGTGCAGCATTTACTCGGATGAGGATGGAGCGTCGCCGTATAAGCGGCCAGAGCGGCAGTACTATCCGCAGCGTCCTATGTCGCGAGATGATCCCGAGTTGCAGGATGAAAATCGCAAGATACTGGACACTATCGAGAATGCCTTGAAGCAACTTAATGTGGTGAGTTAATTTAATGGATTAAAAACCATATAACATATAAAAATGTAATATAATTTAATTACTTTCTTATTAATTTACCTTTTTATATCTGCAGGAGCGCGTCCAGATGCACGACCAATACAAGACCAAGGTGCGTAAGCTGACCGAGGAGCTGATTCGCCTGGAGCAGGAAGAAATGGATGGTTTACAGCTGTTGAATTGCCGCGAACAGGAGCTGGTTGCTCGCAAGGACATGTTGCTCTGGGAGAAGAACAATGAGAAGGTCCAGGTGCGTCCTTCGGATCAGATCCCTTTTGATCCGAATTGCATGTGATCATTGATTGTTGTGCTTGTTTTTGCCTGCTCTCTCTCTCTCTCTCTATTTTTCGACTTATTGTTTTCCTTGTTTTGGCTTTATGTTCCTTATGATTTTCTGTTCGTTCCATTTTCGTTTTAGATCGACATTGTGTGTAGACAAATTTCAGCGTTTCAGACGCAGCTCGACTCTAAGAAACGAGATTTCTCTGAGTATGTAGCGAAAGAATTGCAGGAACTGCAAGATTGTGGCAAGCTGGACGAGGTTTGTTCGTTTGTTTGGACTTATTTTGCCTAGAGTTTAGAGATGAATAACAAAATAATATACATAAATGAATATAATGATGAACCCCTATATCTTTTTATTCACAGATGGGACTGAAGATTGAAGAGGGCACTCCCCTGAACGATGAACTGCTTTTGCAAGTGTCCGATTCGCTGGATCTCTTTGCAGCGCAGTTCATCAAGGACACTGTGCGAAGAAATGTAAGTTTAGCCTTTACATTTCTCCTTAATATGCAAGGAAATTATGTTTTTTTTTTTGGTTTGCAGAACGAGGAAATCCGAAAACTTGACGAACAAATCGCCGAAAAGGAGCGTATACTCAATGCCAGCACCAGCAAAATAGCCAAGGTCGATGAAACCATGCTGGAGATTCAGGCCCAGCTGGAGCGTCTGCGTCTGGAACGCGCCGAAAGCGAAGCCGAGGCCCAGGCGATGCGAGCCAAAAAGCAGAATATGAAGCTGCAGCTGGGCAGCAAGTCCATGTCCATGTCCACCTCGACCAGCACTAACGAGGCCGACGATGTGTCCAAATCGGACACGTACGAAACCTGTGATACCTTCCACACCGCCCAGTCGAACTTTTCGATCGTTTCATCGCCCACGATCACAGAGGGCCAGCAGTCGCCGCTCAGCAATTGTTCCTGCGAAGCGGAGGATGAAGCCGAGGATACGCGCAAAGACGATGACCTATCGGGCAGCAGCGAAGATGCATCGCGCACCTGTACCGCTGGTGCTAGCAGCGGTAGTGGGAGTGGCATTGGTGGCTCCGGCTCCGGATCTGCTCCCACTGCCACGCCCAGTTCGCAGGCCATTATGAGCGACAGCGGCGTGTGCCTGGACAATCGCAATCAGGCTCTGCTCCAGAACGGACTCATTAACAACTATCGGCAAGGAGTGCGAACCAGCGACGAGGACACCGGTTCCTGTTCCTCCTGCGAGCTGGGACGGCACTCGGATGTCTCGCGTCCCTACTGTCCACTGCACTCGCTGCGCCGGAAAATCGCCGCCCAAAAGGCACTGATCATGAAGAACCTGGAAACGGACTTGAACAAGGCCCAGTTGGACGAGCACATAGCCGACCTGCAGGATCTGCAGCGACGCTACATACAAATGGAGCAGGAGATGCTCCAGTCGGTGCAGGATCTGGAGGCCCACGCCCAGTGTTGTGCTGACGAGCGGTCCGGCATGGAGCGGCAATACGAGCTGGCCAGCTCCATCATGCGCTCCAGTGCCATGAGCCCCACCAGCATGGAGGAGTCCACCTCGCAGATTTATTCGCCCAGCATGACCCGGTCATGCCCATCCATGCGAGAATTTCGTAAGTTTTTGGTTGCAAGGAAGCCTTATTTCCCTTTTAACTTGTGATTGCTTCTAGCTGAGGGCGAACACTTCATCACCATTCCCAGCTTTGTGATGCGCGGCGCTGGTAAGCAGACGCACTACGAGTATGAGGTGCGCATTGCTCTGCCCGATGGAAAGCTCAATATCCTGCGGCGCTACAGTCGCTTTCGGGAACTGCACCTCTGCATGAAGCACTGCTATGGGGCCAAGGTGAGTTGAGGAAAAAGTACAGATTTACAGATTACTAATTAATGCGATTTTTGGTCAGATCTCTGCACTACCCTTCCCGCGACGGGAGCTATTCGCATCGAACAGTGAACCAGTGGCCAAACATCGTCGCCGCCTGCTGGAGCTGTACCTGCGCCGCCTGTTCGTCGTGTGCTCAAAGATTCCGCAGTGCCCGATCTATGACGGACCCGGGGGACCGGGCCTCACGCGCGCCTCCCTCGTCCAGCTGTCGTCTTTTTTCAAGAAGGGCCTGTTCGAGAACGGGAAGCACGGGACGGGATAATAGTTAACCTACTGCTGAATTATCTCCTGCCTACAGTGTGTCTATTTATATACTTGTACTACCTGCTGAGCTACATGAACGACAACAATATGGACCTGTTTTGATTGTTAGCTAGCCCAAGTATCACTGTTAAGAGTAATTAGGATTAAGGCCCTGAGTAGCTGTGTAAGACCACCAGTGTCCTTTCTCATCCAGCAAACACACACACACACACACACACACACATTTTTTTTATACCCATTGTTATTGACTGTATCGGAGCTTTATATTGAATTCACTGTAACTGCCAGTGGCGTTGTTGCAATCAATCCAAGTGCAAATATGTCTATTAGTATCGAGTTTGTTGCTGTTTGCGGCCAGTTTTAATTAGTTAATTCTTCTCTCTTTACTCTTTACTCTTCACTAGTTAAATATACGCCTTGAATGTACAACTTCCAAAAGTTATTCCAGTTATTTACAGTCTGTGATTAGCAATTGAAGTTATATGGAATCAGAGTCCAAACAAATGAGTAATCCAACTACAATCTCTTAGGCGTAAGCTACTACTTGTACAAATCGAACACTGATGGGTTTTAGGCGGGCAGATGTTTAGCAGTAGGTATTAGGTCCTAGCCAGTAAGTCCCTAGCACTAATTCGTCGTCGCAATTACACTAAACTAATTTAAATTAATTACGAGTACAATTCCCGAAAATGTAACAACAACATGAAATGTTCAATGTAAGATCCATAGACTAAGTTTACTTCTAGCGGTAAGATAGTTTATTGTGAATGGTGAATATTGGTCGATCGGTGGATCGGTCAATGGCAATAAGTGAAACAATAATATCCTAGATGTGTAATAAAATCAGCGCCCACTCAAACGGCAGAACCGATTTGACACCGGAGTGGGTGCTGTCCAAAAAAAAAGAATATACGTAAATATATACATATGTACTATTGAAATTGCCGACTTTAATTTGCCGTTTCACGAGCTCTTCATGAGGGCTTTTCTGTAACTTTCCGTGGAAAATGAGTTCGAGGAATCTTACACCCGACCCAGAACCCCACGTTCTGCGAAAGAATACAGAGATTAAAGGAAGTGAGCTTTTATAACACTCTCATGCCCACTGTTGCATATACGCAACATTGCATTTCATAGCCTCTAACTTTTTTGAAAATTTTGTTTAACCTTTCGCAGAAATATAGATGTATGTGTTGAGTGAACTTACACCTAATTGTTAGAAAGTCAGCTGCACATGCGCTTAGATAGTAGCGATTTTCCCTATCTTCCCTGGTTTCAAAAAAGTCTTAATAAACATTAAAATGTTTGCTTTATCCTAAAACCAAGTTTAAATACTTAATAAAGAAAGCTTACTGAGAATTAAAAGAAAAACCTCGCATAAAAATATTATTTTGTTTGTCTGTAATAATTTTGTAAATGTAGTGTTGCACATTCTGTAGCTCTTGAACCAGGACACCTAGGATATTGATATATTCTATGGGATATCCAGCTTATATGTATAATTAAAAAAAAAAATTATATCCACGCCGATTTTTATTCGAACATTAAAGGGTTAATAATTAACTTTGAATACATTGAACCCAGTGTTGTGCTGACAAAAGCCTTCATACTTCTCGAATACTTCTCAAGCGTATACATCGTATATGCAAAACCATTGCAATACACAGATAATTTGAATGCTAGAGTCGTTGTAGTCTCGGCACCCGGCAGTGTTACATTTAATTTTCAAGAAATCAGTCGCGCTGGAAAAGCGGAAAATGTGCCCTACTAAAAAAGAGACATTTATCCTGCAGAGGTTTACGAGGTTTATGTTTATGTTAAGCTTCATCGGACTACTGATATTTTTGCTTCTATGGGCGCTTCCCGTGGAAAGAGAAGAGGACATGCCAAAAAGAGCCGAAGATTACCTGCAAAACTATGCTGAGCATATGAAGTCCTTTATGAACTTTAGTGTGGCCCCATGTGACAACTTTTATGAGTACGCGTGCGGTAGCTATCCGCGTGCCAAGACAGATCACTTCTCCGTAAATCGACGAAATAACAGGAAAGACTTGACGTTTACGCTGAACGATATCACAGTTCAGCTGCTGGGACGAACGTATCTGGCGGAGACCCTCAATGTTTCTAGGGAGCTGGTGGTGGCCCAACGCTTCTACAATGCCTGTATAGGGGCAGAGCTCGTGCCGTTTTCGGCGGCCGATCCCGCATACCTGTCTCTCATTAGATCGTCAGGAGGATTTCCCGCTGTCGACGGTGCCGCCTGGAATGTATCCGAGTTCAGCTGGCTCAACATGAGCGCCCACTTGACCAACTACGGAGCAAATGGACTGATCAATGAGAAGCTCTTTCATCGATATCCCTTTGAACCGTACTTTAGTCTTCCTCAGCTTGGATTCGACCACATCGTCGATGCGATCAACATTGCCAGCAATGACTCTCGGGCCTTCCAGCTCAATGATAAGCGGATGAGAGGCTACCTACAAGCCTACAATCTGTCTGAGGAGAGGATTACAGAAGTTATCAGCGGGGTGTTCGCCTTTTGGCGTGACACGCTTAAGGTGACCAAAAAGTTCACCGAATACTGCGAGTCTTTGTCGTTTGAAGAGAGCTTGGATGCATATCCCCCGATAAGGAACTACTATGAGATCGCCTGGAAAGGGGTGAACCTCATCGAACACAATGACTGCTACGCTTTCTTCGCAGAGCTGGACAAGGTTTGCAACCAACACCCAGAGGCCGTTGCTAACTATCTGGCGATGCAGTTGCTCTACGTATTCGATGCCAAGCTGACGGAGGCCAAGTACCAACAGGAGCACTGTGCTAGTCTGGTTCGGGAGTCCATGACGTTCCTCCTAGACAAACTTTACATGCTGGTGGGTACGAGGTTATTATAGTGCATTTCAACTTTTAAGTAGATTTATCAAGAAGCCGTTAACAATAGCGTGCATATTATTTCAAACCTTCATTCTTTTTTTCACTCCAGGAGCACTTTAGCGAGGAGAAACTCTTGGAGGTATCGGAAATAGTGCTGGAGGTGCGGAAAAATTTTCGAAAAACGCTGAAAGAGGCAGAGTGGCTAGACGAAGAGTCGCGAGAGACAGCGCTGCTCGAGGAGTCCACTCTGAAGGCGATCGTCGGATCTCTCCAGAACAAAGCGCTTACCGATCGTTTGACAAGGGAGATTGCAAGTGTGAAAATCGTCGAGGAAAGCTTTGCAACAACTAATATTAACTTGGCGAGGCACAGTATAAAGACCAACCGCTTCAGCAGCCTTCACTTCGAGGAATTGGCCAACGACACCCAGCCACAAGTTGTTTATCCAGGAATGCAGCTCCTAAATGCGTACTCATATTATGACCACTCTATTTATTTGACGGCCGGTAGCCTGGAACCACCCATCTACCATCGAGCGTGGCCCCAATCACTAAAATTCGGCAGCCTGGGTTTCATGGCAGCCCTCGAAATCATGCATGGCTTCGACACGATCAGTTCCCTATACCATAAGTTGACGAAGAAGATGCAACGCGTGTTCGACCTTCGAACATCTTGCTTTATCGAGCAGTACAGCAACTATATTATTCCAGAGATAGGCCTCAATATGGACGGAGCTAAGACCAAAGATAGAAACATTGCCGACACTGAAGGACTGCGGCAAGCATTTGCCACCTACCGCAGCCACATGAAGCAACAAATGTGGGTTCATCCAGAGCAGCAGAAGGTCAGCGGACAGATGCCAGGCCTGGACCTCAAGCCGGACCAGCTCTTCTTCCTTGGTTTTGCGCAAATCTGGTGCTCCGATTTCCAGGAGGAGCACTACTACTCATTTGTGAACAACGGTTTCACCATCGACAAATACCGTGTCCTGGGCGCACTATCTAATAACGACTTTTTCCAGGCCTTCAACTGTCCCGTGGGAAGTGGAATGCGCCCTACAACCAAAACTTGTCGTCTATGGTAGAGTGTTTCAATACCGAATTGAAGATACATAATATTGAGATTGCTTACAAATACATATATGCAGTCTTTGAAATTAAAAATTACTTTATAGCATTTATAAAACAATAACATTTACTACATTTATTGTGTGGTTGAATTACATAATTATTTTATTATAATTTTTGGTCAAATATAACCCTCTTTTGAAAAAGATTTATTTATTTAATACCTATTCAGATGTTTCCTCTTATTGTGAATGGTGAAAATTGGTCGATCGGTCGATGGCAATAAGTGATCAAATAATATCCTAGATGTGTAATGAAATCAGCGCCCGCTCAAACGGCAGAACCCGAGTGGGTGCTGTCCAAAACAATAAATATACGTAAATATATACATATTATTAAAATTGCCGACATTAATTTGTGATTTTGTGCATTAGCGAAGGAGGTACCTAATTTAAAAAATGCGAGAGCAAAAATTGTTTCTTACTAACGCCGTTTCATGAGCTCTTCATGAGGGTTTTTCTGTAACTTTCCGTGGAAAATGAGTTCGAGGAATCTTACACCCGACCCAGTACTCTACGTTCTGCGATATAAGCAAGAGATTAGAGGAAGACAGAGATTATAGGAAGTGAGTCTTTATTTACCCTTTCATGCTTGCAGTTTCATATATGTGCCACAATGTATTTATGAGCCTCTAACGCAGAAAACCTGGTTTCAAAAAAGTCTTTAAAAAACATTAAAATTTTACATACTACGTGAATCTAAAACCAAGTTTAACAACTTAATAAATAAAGGTAATTGAGTAGTTTAAAAAACAGCGTAAATGTAGCGTTGTGCATCCTGTAGCTCTTGAACCAGGAAACCTAGGATATTAAAATTTTTGTCAGTTGATATTGTGGTCAACTCTACCTTATATAAAAAATTAAAATATTACAGCCACGCCTATTTTTATTCGGGCATGAATGGGTTAATAATTCAACTTTAATACATTGAACCCAGTCTTGTGCTGACAAAAGCCTTCACTGTAGCGAATACTTTGCCCGGCGTAAACAGTACACAGATAATTTTAGAACTATGTATAGTGCGTTGTAGTCTCGGCAGCTGGCAGTGTTACATTTCATTTTCAAGAAATCAGTCGCGTTGAAAAAGCAGCAAATGTGTCCTAATAAGAAAGAGATTTTCATCCTGAAATGGTTTCTGTTTATGATAATCTCCATCGGACTACTGATATTTTTGCTTCTATGGGCGCTTCCCGTGCAAAGAGAAGACGGAAACTTGACGGACAGGTCAAAAAGTGCCGATGATTACTTGCAGAACTATGCAGATCATATGAAATCCTATATGAACTTCAGTGTGGCCCCATGTGACAACTTTTACGAGTTCGCGTGCGGCAACTACCCGCGTGCCAAGACAGATCACTTCTCCGTAAATCGACGAAATAACAGGATAGACTTGACGTTTACCCTGAACGATATCACAGTTCAGCTGCTGGGTCGAACGTATCTGGCGGAGACCCTCAATGTGTCTAGGGAGCTGGTGATAGCCCAAAGCTTCTACAATGTCTGTATAGGGGCAGAGATCGTGCCGTTTCCGGCGGCCGATCCCGCATACCTGGCCCTCATTAGATCGTCAGGAGGATTCCCCGCAGTTGACGGTGCCGCCTGGAATGCATTCGAGTTCAGCTGGCTCAACATGAGCGCCCACTTGACCAACTACGGAGCCAATGGACTGATCTATGAGAAACTCGTCGGTCGATATCCCTTTGAGCCTTACTTTAGTCTTCCTCAGCTTGGATTCGACCACATCGTCGATGCGATCAACATTGCCAGCAATGACTCTCGGGCCTTCAAGCTTAATGATAAGCGGATGAGAGGCTACCTACAAGCCTACAATCTGTCTGAGGAGAGGATTACAGAAGTTATCAGCGGGGTGTTTGCCTTTTGGCGTGACACACTTAAGGTGACCAAAAAGTTCAATGAACACTGCTTGTCTTTCTCGTCTGAAAAGGGCTTGGACGCATATCCCCCAATAAGGAACTACTACGAGATCGCCTGGAACGGGGTGAATCTCATCGAACACAATGAATGCTACGCTTTCTTCGCAGAGCTGGACAAGGTTTGCAACCAACACCCAGAGGCCGTTGCTAACTATCTGGCGATGCAGTTGCTCTACTTATTCGATGCCAAGCTGACGGAGGCCAAGTACCAACAGGAGCACTGTGCTAGTCTGGTTCGGGAGTCCATGACGTTCCTCCTAGACAAACTCTACATGCTGGTGGGTACGAGGTTATTATAGTGCATTTCAAATTTTAAGTAGATTTATCAAGAAACCGTAAACAATAGCGTGCATATTATTTCCAACCTTCATTCTTTCTTTCACTCCAGGAGCACTTTAGCGAGGAGAAACTCTTGGAGGTATCGGAAATAGTGCTGGAGGTGCGGAAAAATTTTCGAAAAACGCTGGAAGAGGCAGAGTGGCTAGACGAAGAGTCGCGAGAGACAGCGCTGCTCGAGGAGTCCACCCTGAAGGCGATCGTCGGATCTCTCCAGAACAAAGCGCTTACCGATCGTTTGACAAGGGAGATTGCAAGTGTGAAAATCGTCGAGGACAGCTTTGCAACAACTAATATTAACTTGGCGAGGCACAGTATAAAGACCAGCCGCTTCAGCAGCCTTCACTTCGAGGAATTGGCCAATGACACCCGTCCACAAGCTGTTTATCTAGGAATGCAGATCCTAAATGCCTACTTCATCGGTGACCACTCTATTTATTTGATGGCCGGTAGCCTGGAACCACCCATCTACCACCGAGCGTGGCCCCAATCCTTAAAATTCGGCAGCCTGGGTTACATTGCAGGCCACGTAATCATGCATGGCTTCGACACGACCTGCTCCCTATACGATAAGTTGACGAAGAAGATGCATCGCGTGTTTGACCTTCGAACCTCTTGCTTTATCGAACTGTACAGCAACTATATTATACCAGAGATAGGCCTCAATATGGACGGAGCTAAGACCAAAGATAGAAACATCGCCGACAACGAAGGGCTGCGGCAAGCATTCGCCGCCTACCGCAGTCACATGAAACAACAAATGTGGGTTCATCCGGAGCAGCAGAAGGTCAGCGAGCACATGCCAGGCCTAGACCTCAATCCGGACCAGCTCTTCTTCCTGGGCTTTGCGCAACTCTGGTGTTCCGATTTCCAGGAGGAGCACTACTACTCATTTGTGAACA
The DNA here is from genome assembly GCA_008042735.1 of Drosophila leontia. NCBI lineage: Eukaryota > Metazoa > Arthropoda > Insecta > Diptera > Drosophilidae > Drosophila > Drosophila leontia. The sequence goes on along the minus strand of VNKB01010552.1, from coordinate 42,277 downwards.
ACGGTTTCACCATCGACAAATACCGTGTCCTGGGCGCACTATCCAATAGCGACGACTTTGTCCAGGCCTACAACTGTCCCGTTGGAAGTGGAATGCGCCCTGAAACCAAAACTTGTCGCCTATGGTAGGGTGTTGCAATACCGAATAGATAGTTTATGGTGAAAATTGGTCGATTGATGTGGGTGCTGTTCAAAAATAAATATTATATACCTGAATATATTACATACTTACTACTGAAATTGCCGACTTTAATTTGTGGTTATTAAACATACATAAACTTTATTAGCGAAGGAGGTACTAATTTTGGTGCCACTACTGTAAAAGTAAAAAATGTGTAACGCTGAGTGTAGAAATGTCTTTTTACCGTAAAATGTAGGCAACGTCGCGACGTTTCACAAGCCCTTCATGAGTGTTTTCCGACAACTTACTGTGGAAAATGAGTTTTTCCGACATGCTCTTAGCGATTACCCCGCCGGGGGTCGCCACTGTATTGGGTCTGCGAAAAGTAAATTTAAAACTTTTTGTCTAGCATGGAAATTCTATGTTCTTAACGCAAAACACATCGAAATCCGGCCGGACCCCACTCGAAATCCACATATAATTAACCAAAAACTCACAAAAAAATAATTGAAAATCCAACGGGGGACCCTTCAAATTCAACGCAAAACCCACTCAGAATTCCACTGTATGCCGAAGATCTCCGAGATTTTAAGAACTGACGTTTTATTAATAATCCAATTTAAAGACTCTGAACCTACGATTTAATCTCGCGAATAAATCGCCTAGCGTACATATATGTACATATGTACATGCTATTGCAGTATATAACATTTTTTAGAGGTATAGTACGTTGTAGTCTAGGCAGCCGGCAGTGTTTCATTTTATTTTCAAGAAATCAGTCGCGTTATAAATTTCTTTATTTAATCAAAGGAACAAGCTTTAAGTTGTGCTCTAATAAGCAAGCGCATTTCATCCCCAATATGTTTACGATTAACTTTAGCACCATTAATATATGGCGAGTACTGATCCTTGTGCCTTTACTGCAGCTTCTCGTGGAAAGCGAAGCCAGAAGCTTGAGGGACAAGCCAGAAAGAGCTGATGAGGAGAAATCCTCTGCTGATTACCTGCAGAACTATGCAGAGCATATGAAATCCTATATGAATCTCAGTGTGGCGCCATGTGACAACTTTTACGAGTACGCGTGCGGCAACTATCCGCGTGCCAAGACAGACCATTTCTCCGTACATCGAAGGAATAACATCAACGACTTAATGTTCACACTGAACGATATAACGGTTAAGTTGCTTGGTCGGACGCATCTAGCGAAGACCCTCAATGTGTCCAAGGAGCTGGTGGTAGCCCAACGCTTTTACAATGCCTGTCTGGCGGCAGAACTCGTGCAGTTTTCGGCGGCCGATCCCGCATACCTGTCTCTCATTAGATCGTCAGGAGGATTCCCCGCTGTCGACGGACGCTCCTGGAATGTATCCGAATTCAGCTGGGTCAACATGAGCTCCCACTTGACCAACTACGGAGCTAATGGACTGATCCACGAGGAGCTTGTAGCACGTTTTCCCTTTGAGCCGTTATTTAAACCGCCACAGCTAGGATTCGACCACATCGTCCAGACGATCAACATTGCCAGCAATGACTCTCGCGCCTTCCGGCTCAATGATAAGCGGATGCGGGGCTACCTACAAGCCTACAATCTGTCCGAGGACAGGATTATAGAAGTGATAAACGGGGTGTTTGCCTTTTGGCGTGACGCACTCAAGGTGACCGAAGATTTTAATGATGCCTGCGAGTCTCTGTCCTTTGAGGAGGCCGAGGACGAGTTTCCAAAGTTAAGAAGCTACTACGCAATCGCCTGGAACGGAGTGAACGTCACCGAGTACAATAACTGCTACACTTTATTCGCAGAGCTGGACAAGGTTTGCAACCAACACCCGGAGGCCGTGGCAAACTATCTGGCGATGCAGTTGCTCTACGTTTTCGATGCCAAGCTGACGGAGGCCAAGTACCAACAGAATTACTGCGTCAAAACGGTTCGGGAAACTATGTCGTTCCTTATAGACAAACTCTACATGGCGGTAGGTTCAAAGTTATGACCCCAGAAACCCCTTTAATATTATTTAATTTTTCACAGGAGCTTTTCAGCGAGGAGAAACGCTTGGAGATATCGGCAATGGTGCTGGAGCTAAGGAAGAGTGTGCGAAAATCTCTAGAAGAGGCCGAATGGCTAGACGCAGAGTCACGAGGAGAGGCGCTGCTGAAGGAGTCCACCCTGAAGTCGCGTGTCGGATCCCTTAAGGACGAAGCACTTACCGATCGGTTGATCCGGGAGATTGCCAGCCTGGAAATCGTTGAGGACAGCTTTGCTACAACCAATATCAACCTGGCGAGACACAGTATCAAGACCGACCGCTACAGCAGCCTTCACTTTGAAGAAATGGCCAACGACACCCTGCCACAGAGGACTTATCTGGGAATGCAAGTCCAAGATGCCTACTACATCATTGACAATTCTATTAACGTGATGGCCGGCATTCTGCAACCACCCATCTACCACCGAGCGTGGCCTCAATCCCTGAAATTCGGTACTCTGGGTTACATCGTGGGTCACGAACTCACGCACGGCTTCGACACGACCAGCTCCCTGTTCGATAGCAAAGGAAATATCCGTTTCTGGTGGACGAAGGAGACACAACGCGCGTTCGACATTCGAACATTTTGCTTTATCGAGCACTACAGCAACTATACTATACCAGAGATAGGCCTCAGTATCAACGGCGTTAAGACCAAAGATGAAAATATCGCCGACAATGGGGGTCTGCGGCAAGCATTTGCCGCCTACCACAGCCACATGAAGCAACAATTGGAGGATCCGGAGCAGCAGAGGGTCAGTGAACAGTTGCCAGGCCTAGACCTCAATCCGGACCAGCTCTTCTTCTTGGGATTTGCGCAACTCTTCTGCTCTGATTTCCAAGAGGAGCACTATTACAAACATCTGACTGACGTTCATACCATCGACAAATACCGTGTTCTAGGTGCAATATCCAATAGCGACGACTTCTTCCAGGCCTATAACTGTCCTGTGGGAAGTGGAATGCGCCCTGAAAACAAAACCTGTCGTTTATGGTAGGGTGTAGCACAATGAAGTTGAATTACATAATTGTGTGATTTTTAAAAGCGCTTGTTTATAAATATATTCAATCTTTGAAATTACAAATTAAACAATGACATTTCAAAAACAGTAATTTGTAGTACATTTCTTGTGGGCTTAACTTATTCTTTATTATTATTGGATTTCTTGTTACAAGCATTTAATTATTAATTAAGTATTTAGAATTTTCTTATTTTCAGTCTCAACAAATGCCTGCAATTTGAATTGCACTAGAATGATGATATACCCGAGTATGGTGACCAACATCTGTAAAAATACTTATCAGAATAACGCTATATGCATTATAAAATATATACAAATTACCCCGGCGAAGTATTTAAGGCTAATGTCGAAGAATCCGCTGCAGGTGAAGAGGAGCTTAAGATGCTGCATCTGCAGAAAGTACTCCCTTAAACCCATTTTTAAAATAGGGAAATCTTCCGCGACCGACAAGCTGCGAATTCTACGCAGAATGCGTGGAATGTCTTTGTACTAGGGATAAAAAATAAAATAAAATCTACCCAATCCAAAATGCCTACATACCGCATTGGTGCAGCATTCACTGTATGAGCAGATCAATAATAGGTTTATGGTAAGTATTACACTAACTCCCACTCGCTCTGTAAAATATAACAGTATTATTTTTAATATTTAGAAAACAACTAGGGGAATATATGCTTACTGTATGGACAGCAATCATTGCCTGTCTTTATGATTGCCCAATTGACCACGTGGAGAATGGTGAAGCCGTTGTAGAGGAACAGCAGAATCATGGCCAGAGTAAAGTAACTGCCCAGCTCGCCTACCAGTCGCCAAATGCGACCGACAAGCAGCTGATTGCGTTTCAGGGCCACACACAGCTCTTGAAGCCTGTCTCCACAGTTGCAGTCCTCCAGTTCCTGGTTAATCTGCTGGAGAGTATGCCGCACCTGGAAAATTAGCTCGTGGACAAGCATTACAAACACACAATACTCCGGCCCCTTGAACTGTAGCATAATCAGCACAATTTCTGTTATGATCTTGTCTGTCCAGCTTGCTAACACATTAACGCGGTTGTAACTAAGAGGTGGTATAAGAGCCACAAGGAGCACCATCCACAGGCCGACAAAAATGGCTAACCGGAAGCGGAAGCTCCAGCAGCGCCGCTGCCCATCAAAGCATCTAGAGGCAACGTCAATATCTGCTTCCAGTTCCGCGATCTCTTCGTAGATTCTGCCCAACCGTCGATAGTTCAGTAGCATGTTGAGGTGGTTACAGATGGCCATAACTAAAATGAGGCCTTTATGCGTCTTCCCCATGACTTTGCTGAAGTCCTCCACATGGAACTGAACTAGTTCCCTTTGCAAGCCCATTATATTAACATAGCACTCGTAGGTGACCAGAACAAGTACTCCAGATGCAAAGCAGCAGTATCCGGCCTTTAGGTTCCGCATGAGTCGCAAGTTTGTTGTACTTTCAAAGAACCTGGGTGGGGGCGTGAGAGCCAAAACGGAGAATAGCTGCAGATATGGCCTGGCAGTGGCCAGCAGACGACTTCGATTGGCTTCCATATCCGTCGGGTCTTTGTAGGAGACTGATAAATTCAACTGGAAACGTTCTGGGTAAGCAGCTTTCGAATCCAATTTTATTAATGTTTTGATTATATCTATTTAATTGTGCCCTTATCATTTACGATGGTCTAAAACGTACTCTTATTTATTAATTATATAGTTATTTAGATCCCCTATATTTCATATAGTGCTGTTGAAGATAGATTTATATTTTGTTTCGGCAATTGTCTGAACTTTAAATTGGATGAGAATTATGGTATAACCGAGAATGGTGACCACCATCTAAAAAAAAAAACGACATTAACTGAGTAGCAAAGGTGATTTTTCGATAAGGTAAGTTACCCCTCCAAAGTACTTTAGATTGATGTCGAAAAATCCGCCGCAGGTGAACAGCAGCCTCAGATGCTGCGTCTGCAAGGAGTATTCCCGAACTCCCATGTTTAGTGGGCGGAAATCAGTAACTGCAGACAAGCATCGAATTTGGTGAAGGATGCGAGGAAAGCTGTTGTACTGGTATTCATATAATTAACAATTATTAGTTCGATTAATTAATTATTAGGTAATATGTATAAATAGTTTGATGGTTACTTACGGCATTTGTGCAACGCTGACTAAGGAAACAGGCCAGCAAAAGGTTGATCAACAGCAAAGAACAAGTACCGAATCGGTCTACAAAGTACAATTTACAACTTAAAAATTGGTTTAAATTTTAATTAAACCATTAAACCAACCATAGCGACAGCAATCGTCATCATAAAATGTGTTAATATATGCCCAGTTGGTCACGTGCAGGATGGTCAGGCCGTTGTACAGGAACAGCATTATCATGGGCACTGTGAAGTAAGTGGCCAGCTCAACCCCCAAGCGCCAGACTTGACCAATGAGCAGCTGATTACGTTTCAAAGCCACGCTCAAAGCTCGAAGCATGTCCTGGCTATCGCAGTCCATCAGCTCCATCTTCAGGTGCAGAAGCGTGTGGCGCAGTCGTAACACCAACTCGTGAATCAGCAACACGAAGACGCAGTACTCTAGGCTCTTCAACTGCTGCATTACCAAGACGAACTCGGAGATTATCTTACACGGCCAGTTAATGTAGGGACCCATGGCCGAAAAGGTGAATCGCGGCATTAAACCCACCAGGAGGATAAGCCACAGTCCCACACCAATGGCCAGACGGAACCGGAAGCTGAACCGGTGCTCCTGTCCACCAAAGCACTGGGAGGCATCATCGATTTTAGCTTCCAGATCCGCAATATCCTTGTAGATTCCACCGAGCCGACGATAATTAAAAAGCATGTTCAGGTGGTTGGCGATGCTCATGACCGAGAGCAGAATCTTCTGGGTATTTCCCATGACCTTGGTGAAGTCCGTCACCTGGTAGTCTTCTACCTCTTGGATTATTGCCACAATGTTCACGTAAGTCACAAAAAAGACCAGTGCCAGGATAGCCAAAGCATAACCACAGTATCCAGCCATCAAATATTTTTTGAGGCGATGATAAGAGGTCTTTCCAAAACTCTGGGGCGGTGGTGTGAGAGCAAACACGGAAAAGATCTGCAGATAGGGAAAGGCAGTGGCCAACAGGCGGCTCGTGTTGACCTCCATTTCCGGTGACTTGTGAAAGCGAACTGAAGTGGCTTACGTTAACCCATATGCAGTGATGGAAATTAATGTATTACCATTGCCTAGGTACACACTGGATCCCTTTATTATGTGTTGTAATCCAATTGTACCTGCCTCATCACCTTGCCGGATAATTAATTGCTCAGAGTACCGAGTTAGTGCATTTCACTAATTAGCTAGATAAGATGAGACCATGATCCATGAGGTGCTGTTCCCTTTTGGGGGCTCGTTCCCCTGTAAGATTGCTATCTTGGTGCCTGGCCAATATCCACGTCATAACCCTGGTAATTTCCATTTTCTATTCCTCCATGCAAATGCGAGCTAAATTGTTTTTGTCTTGGCCGGCAATCAGCATTGTCTTTCGACGATTGCATGTGCATCCACACATTTCCATCGCTCCATCTGTCGCTTTCAATTGCTCCACTTTCTTGCTTCATTTTCCATTTTGTGCACATAATTGCACTTCTTGTGAGCTAAAGTGGGCAAACATCGACTGCCGCCCACAACCACTCACCAGAGCCAGCTCGTTCTCCGGTCCGAGCCAAATCAAATGAAAACACCCTCAGACCCAGATGTGAGCTCCATGTGCAGCGCACACCCACTCCCGCTCGGTTCAATCCCCGACCACTTGCTAATCCCGTGCTGGAATTTCACTAGGATCCACACATACACACACACACCCACGAGGATTCGGATTCGGATGGGGGCTGCCGGCGCGACGGCAAGACATTGACGGGATTAAGTGTCCTTTTTAATTTTAAACTACTTCACTTCACTTTGCACAGTCAATGAGAACGCCGTATGTACCTCCCTCCTGGCTGCTCCGCCCCTCATCCCTGACTCGGTTAGGTGTTCCCTTTCTATTTTCCATTTTCTGTTACTTTGGCCATGTATGTTTCTCTTTGGAGTCCTTTTCTTTTAAGCTTGATTAAGCACTTTGTGTAACTCTATGACATGGACATGCATTTGCATGCTGGACGCCGTGCCAATGGCATTTTTAATTTGCCATAGCAACATATTCTGATCCAGCTCCAGAGCCCATCAGTGATGAGGGTTTACAAAAATAAGGAAGAAAAATAAAGAATAAAAATGAAATAGTTTGCTTATATCTTTAAAATACCCTCCTATTACTCGAGATATTTAACATTTAATTTCAAAAAAGTCATCTTTGCTAATATTTTTAAGAAAACAATTTTTTATTAATTGTTATTGTTTTTTTTTATTTTCATTTCCATAGCCGGAAAAAGGCCAAATTGGCATCGGGGCTCTACAATCTTCTTCGAGAGCAGCGCAAATTGCCATGCATTAGTATCCGAAGAACGTAAAAAGGACGAGGAGACGAGGTGACGAGGCAACGAGGATGAGTGCACAGGGGGTGGCAGGAGTGCTGGTGGAGCGTGCTTCTCATTTATTATGCAGGCCAGTGAAGTAACAATGACTTTGGATTATTGCTTCCTCCCTGCCGCAACAAACAATTGAAATACAATAAAATTAAATAATTTTTAACAAGCCACAGGAAAGCGGAAGTGCTCGTCCACTCATACACACACACACATTTACCGACTTACATGGCCTTAATAGCCAATCTCTGGCATTGCTGCACAGATAGTCCATGAATACATGTACATATATGCCATACAGATATACCGTTTTTTGCACAATACATTTTATCATTCTTATTATAAAAATATTGTTTATTGTTTAAATTGCATTTAACTTTAGTAAAAAAAAGTGGGGAATATTGATATATTTTATTCGCAAAGGTAAATAAATCCCACATAACGGGAATGTGTAAGTTCCCCCCAACGGTGAGTGTCTGCGAGCAATAAACAAATACGATTTTATTATTTATTATTTATGTATTCATGGCCATTAAACGGATATCCGTGGCCATGGCGCATTAAATTGCACTGCCAGCCGCATTTCCCCTTATGTTCTCCTGCCTTCCAAGGCACTCCTCTGGGCCATCCGTAAAGCGGATCACGTGCCATTGCCATGGAGACGGCTTTAATGCACTTGCAGTTCACATCTCGACAACGAGACTTCATTTTTCAGGGAGTAGGAGGTAAATGTTAAAAGGAAGATTGCAACTAGCAATCAAACGATTTCAAAATACGATAAATAAATATAAATAAACGCCTTTGCATTTGTGCTAAGTAAATTACTCGACCTTTGGCAGGATTTTAACTAAATTTCTACGTATGTTTTATTTTATTTATTTCAATTTTTCAATTATTAATGAGGGCAATACAATTGGTTTTCTTCATGTAATTGCCTCTAGAAAACGGCAGGATCTCTGTAAAATTTACAGTGTAAATCAATTTGTTACGAAGACAATCGGCAACTTTTCCAATATAATATTGAAAAAATATTTAACTAAATCATTAGTTATGTTAACTATTTCTTAAGAGTTAAATTAAATATTAAACAGAAAAAATAAACCAATTAATATCTATTGTATGCCTTATTCTAAGTTAGTTAATTGATATTTGGCCACTACTTAATACTCTTACCTTCTTAAACATCCAGAAAGCTTCTTAAAGGCCATAAACATTTCGTTATCTCGGGAAACAATCTTCCGAATAATAACGAATTTAGGGAAGTATCAATTGCTTGGTATCAGGATGAAGCCCTACTAGCTGCGTTTGCGGGACTCGGCTTCCTTCTCCGATTCACGGTTTGCGGTTGGCGGTTTTAGTTGACTAGGAAGCAGGAGAGCTTGTCTTGCTATCAATATGTAATCAATGCTTTCAAATAACTTTGCCATTCGCAACAAGGCTTTTGTTTTGCACAAATCAAGAGACTGAGCACACGACGACATTGGCGGGTTTGGAGTTGGGTAATGGCATCGCCTAAGCCAGCAAGCCAGGCGAAACAATGCACGCCAGGAGAGGAGAGTGGATTGGGGTGGAGTGAACTGGAGCAGAGAAGAGCAGGGACTCCTGAGATGGCGTGTGTCGCCAGCCTGGGGCGCACACAGGGGATTTCAATAAGACGCACACAATCTGTGCTGAAAGCTTAAACAATAAAAGTGAAAATTCCGCCAGAGCCTCTAGATAGAGGGATAAGGATATTATCAGGAGCTTTGATCCATGCACCCAGTGTGACAGATCGTGAAGATATCAAGAAAATATAACATTAAACCTTATTATAACATATTTCCGTTTGGTTTTTTAGAGATTTAATGTTATGTTGAAATATTTTAACTGGTTCTGGCCCTTCTTTATATTGCAAAACATTATTTATAATTTGATTATACATTTTCAAATCATGTTTAAATATTAAACTCAATTTTAAAATTTTTTTTTTTTGCCAGGATCTTTGCATGCTGCTCACGAACTCAGAACTTTGTCATCGCTAGGACTACTTAATGTTGCGGTTGAAGGGAACAGGACAATGCGACATGTATAGCCGTGTCTCCCAGTTCCGTGCATCCGAGTATCTAAGTTTCCAAGTATCTCACTGTCCCAGTATCTGAGAATCTGAGTATCTTCCATGTTGCCAGCCAGACAATGCAGATTAGCCCCAACACTCGAGACCTTCGTGAGAGACAAAGGCACTCGACTGGGACTTTAATGAATAACAACATGAAGGAGTGCGCAGCAGTAGGAGTTGGCATCCACATCAATTACATTGCGGTTGACTGCCATTGCCAGGGACACTCCCCCAATGAAGCCGCAGAAGGAGGCAGGAGGCACGTCCGCATATGAATATGAAATACAGAAGAAGCATCCATGTGTGTGCGGCCATATCGATGAAAATCAATTCCACTGTCATTTGGGAATCTCTCAATCGGGCCAAGCAGCTGAAACTTTTGTGTTTGTGGCATTGAATTGTCAATAGCAGCAGCTCAAGTTGATTCTGCTCCATTATCTGTGCAATTTGGAGCACGGCTGCTGCAACTGTCGGTTTCGATCCGCCTACCTTTTTGACCTCTTCGCCTGCGGCTTATTGGCCAAATTAGTTTTGCCTGATTGCAAATTGTACACTCCTGCTTCTCCGACTGACAGGACGTAAATTCAATGTCCTGGTTGTATATGTTATGGCTTCATGTTGCCGACGTTTTAAACCCGACCACGTCCCTCTGCTCCTGCTCCTGTGCCCGCCCTCCTAACCTCGCCATCTCACCCTGCTGATTTATGTTTATGGGCTTGGCAAATATTTGCGCCACTTCAAAAGCATTATGATGATTATTAGCATTGTTTGCCATCGTAGTAAAACTGTCATACGTGTCTGGCTGGCTGTTGCCTAACATTTGCAGTCCGGACAGTATAGAAAAAAGAGAGCATCATCGCCAAGTGGAGCTCCGACTGTATGCTGTAGCTGAAGCTATAGCTATAGCTATATAGCTGTAACTGTAACTGTAACGGACAAACGTGAAACGTGACCGACGTGATGTTTATGCGAAAACATTCCCCCGTCATCTGAATAAGTGCGATTGCGAGTATGAACAGCGGCATTAGCATCCAACATACAAATATATTTCCAGAAGCATGCACATCATCAGCAAATTCCGGCGGAGTCGACTAATCGCCAAAGTGAGGCACAACTTCGGGGGTCCCTTTAAACTAGGCCTACATCGAAGGCATCGTTAGTAATTGTCGCCTGAGAGGGTCTACCAACCCAAGGGAAAGTTGGACTACTTGTTTAACGCTATCTAAATGGGAGAATATTAAATAATTAGGTATGTAATAAGGCTATAAAGAGTCCCTAATAATTACTCAAGCTTCTTTTTATAAATTTAAACCATTTAAAATTTTATTTAATTACAATTCCTAACGTTATTAATTCTAAATAATAGTAAGTCATTCTCAAATTTTACCAATATTTATTTTTCTCTGTGCACATATATGTATATCAGCGACATTGCCACCATTCTGGGCCAAAAATTCAAACTAGCAGCAAGACAACTGCGTGAAAATGCGAGGCTCCAGCTTGGGCCCAGGGCAGAAGTGGCTGGAAAACTTTGTGCCCCCAAAGAGTGGCTCTTCGGCAGACTTGTCGCGCATATGGAGCCGATGCTGGAGCTACAAGGACAACGACAACGCAAACGACACGGAGCAAGACAGCGGGAATCGCACCCTTGCCGCCGCTACCACTGCCGCCATTTTCAGTGTAAATATTTAAACAATAATAAGTTGGCGGAAAAACGTGGAGAAAACTCTTATGTTGCTGGGCGCGCCAAAGTGAGGCAAACTTTTGTTATCTTTTCACCATGAAAATAGCACGAAATTGAACAGGAAAACGATGGAGCAGCCAGACATGGTTAGGCGGTAGGTGGTGCTAGGGGTGGCACATGGCAGGTGACAGGCGGCATGGGAGACTACACATCGACGCGGTTCGACAGACAGACGGGTTGAAAGCATTGCACGTGCACTAATCATCGCGGATACCGGGAACCTGGGGGAGTTCCGTTGGTGTATCGCCTTTCATGTTTTCAATTAGCGTTAATGTCAGTGCAGCGGCCGATGACTTGAATCCGCAGCTGGAAACTATCCCCATTGGCCAATGTTTGGTTTTTAGCAGTGAACCCATCCTAGTTCAAATAAAGGTTTGTTAGTGGACGGGATATAATTTCACCTGGCCCCTCAAAATGGGTTCTAATAAGCAGGTGAGCATGGAGTTAAAAAAAAAAAAACCGAAAAATATCCAGCAAATGCTGGAAATTTAGTTGATTTAGAAAGAATAGGGGTTGCTAGATAATTGAAATAAAGTTTTAATTAGCTGACAGCGTTTGTAATATAAAAAATTAGCCTTAGTCAACACAATTGATATTATATATTTATGGTTTTCGCTATTGAGATAAATAGTAAGGCTTTGTCGCCGATCAAGTTTGCGAAAGGCTTCGCTTGAGGCTCAAGTTTCTGCAGCTGAAAATTAATTTCCGACAGGTTCAATCCATCATTTATGCTGCCCCCTTGCTCAACCCCGGTAACTTCTTTATTCATACCATAACTGCTCTATAAATATTATCCGAGAAAGTCTTGCCTTTACCCCGAAAATGTCATTTGCATAACCGTCAATCATACGCCGCGCATGGTGGCTGTAGCTCTTGGTGTTCCACCTTGTTTGTTTCTGCTTCACCGAGTGTGCACACACACACACACACACACACACACACTCAATGCAGTGCGCACACACACTGATGCGAACCCTAACCCAGCATATGTTCGATGGCATTGGAAATTTTGCTTCTCGATTTGCGTTTGCGTTTTATTTCGAAATTGAATTTCAGCACTGATTATATTTTTTCTTCCTTTCAAACCCACTCCCGGATACGGGTCTGGAATAAGTTGCGGGTATTGGGGCTGCTTTGATTGGTGGCGGAGTGGGGGGCGGGGAGTCCCCTGTTGTTTGCGCTCTCTGCTTGCCGGGGGTGCATAAATAAGCGCCACTCAATTATGCAGACTGTGGGCGAAACAGCTATAATCCTTTATCCTTTCCTACCTGCGACGTGTCGATTTGATTTGCTTTGCAATTTATTTTTGAATTGCGCGCTGACAAGGACACACATCGAACATGCATATTATATGGTATTTGTATAATGTTTCCTCTGACAAAACGCCGAGAATACATACTTCTCTCACGATCTTGGGCAACATTTCCCCTAAACTTTGATGTAATTTCGACATTTACCTTCACACTTGAAACCCTCTTGGCTTTTATTTCAAAAGGGATCTTTATTGGGAGATTTTTAATTTGCCGTAAATTGAGCTGGCAATTAGCTGCTTGATAGGAAATTTGATTTTTTCTGTGCTTTGGTTTTTGCGTCGTCATTAGCAGGAATTTAAAACCTTTTTTCGGGATGGCTAAAGTTTGGGTCAATGCAAATATTTCATTTGGAGTGACACCATGCTGGAAATTTTTCTGAATTCTCTCCTGGTCCCTGCCTGACTGAGGGTATTTAAATGTGGCCCATTACGTTTTATATTGCCGTTTGCCTTTGAGGTTTTGTGTGTTACATTTAATTGCAAATTTCTGTTGAAAAAGTTCCACTTTACTCCCTTCTTCCCTTTGGTGTTCTTCCTTCATTTCATTTCGGTTTACTTTTCCGTTTGCCAGGCCTCGAACGTTCAACTCATTAAAAAGTGAAACGGAAAGGAGTTCGATGGGACTGGGGGCTGGGGGATGGGATGTTAGTCTATTTACCCGACACTGCAGTAATTTCCCAGCAATTATTGGCCAATTCCGGCATACGCTTTAAACACGCTGCTGAAATATGCGATGAGACTGCTGTGTGTGTAGTGTGCGGCCATCTCCCAATGGTTTTATAAATATTTAATGACTCGACCACAAAAATTGATTGACATTTGATTTTCCTGTTTGATGGGCCTTGGCGTACACATTGCGACAGGCCAATTATATGTATTAATTACATTTTTACCCCTGTCCATTCAATGCTGGAATTAATTTAAATTAAACAGCGAGAGGGAGTGAGCACAATAAAAATATAGCCTGAAGTGTAATTAAAAAAATGCATGAAATTATTTTAAAAATTGCAAATAAACTGCCGGCAGCGAAAAGCGATGGAAATGCCATATAAAAAGCTTGACAATAAGCGTGATGATCGGGCGTCCTTCGTTCGGCAATTGTAAAATTAAAGAAAAACGCCGCTCGCCACTCAAGTTGATGGGAAAATGTCAGCAACAGTTGGGGCCCGTGGAAATGCCTTAACTGGGAAATCAAATTAAAATTTCCAACCAAATATATGTATGTATATCCGTATATATGTATTATAAGCTTATGCAATAAAGTGTATGCCGAGTTGCGCCAGGCATCATTTCAATTAAGTTGGCAATTGTTGGTCAAGTAAGCAGCCTTTGCCAGCTATCTGGACAGCGGGATGCTCTGCTCGTATCGGGAATCAGCATATTTGCTGGCCGTGGCTTTAACCGCCTGGCCGCACATAATTAGTGTCATTGCCAACGACGCCAGCGAGTTGGCCAGCAACTACATACATACTTAAATAGGCCGGCGAAAAGGTAATTTGGAGCCCATGGCAAAGACAATTGAACTTTTGATAAATTGCGGCCTGGCAGCAACAGCTGCTGATCTTATTACCGATGTCGTTAATGGAATATTTTCCAGGCCATTCGGATGGCCTACATATGTATGTATATGCGGTGTGCATGTGTGACATTGCCAAGTATTAATATGGAATATTACGTATTCGCACCGTTAACAGCTGAACTGTGTCAGGTCTTCGCTGGTTCGTCTCATTTACGCAGAGGACTTTTAATGCAATATATAAAGTGCGTTGTTAAAGTCATTCCAGATGGCTCGAAAATAAATGTTCTTAACTATAAAACCTGGAATTAGCTAAATATTGGAAAATTAATTTAACATTTAAATAGTTATATTTAAAAATATTTCCTTGATTTTAAATGGTTTTAAAACTACTTTCGGGTTATTAAAACTCAGAAATTGTGAACAAAAAATTAAATTTCTTGCGTTTATTCGCTTTATTTGTCATGCCAGTAAGAATATTGATTCAATACGAGTGTTCAAAGTTTGTCGCCGGCCAAGAAAGCAATTATTTAGCAGATTCCCATTTTCCCTTTTCGCCGTAAAGTACTATTTACCTATTCCTCTCTATCCTTTATCCCTTCTCGCTTGCGACACTCTGCTGGATTTTCTGTGAATTTTTTCCAAATGCATTGGCAATAAATCGAAGCGGTGGCCTGGCTTTGAATCGCGGGCGGTGGCGGGTTAACCCAAATGGCAACAAATTAGAGCTCGAACTGTTTTCAGCTTGTTCTAATTCTTCGCCTCGCTGCCCGTTGAAAAATCGAAGTCACTCTCGCTGCCGCCTACTGGGGGCGTGGTCGCATTTGAAACGGTGGAGGCGTTGGCGGAGGTGGTGGTTGCCGCGGGTCCGGGATTTGCGGCTGGGGTCGGTTTCGCGCTTGAGCTATCATCCGTTTCGCTGCTGTCAACGAAATTAACGCGCTTCTTCTTCTTCTGCTGCTGCTGCTGCGCATCATTAGGCGCCGCTTGTTTGTCTGTCGTCGAGAGTATCGATGTGGGTTTGAGGGGTTTATTGGCGGCTTGGCTGGGTTCCGGGCCAGCTGGAGCAGCGGCAGCAGCCGGAGTTTCTTCCGCTTCCGGGGTTTCCTTTTCAGTCACTGGATACGCTTCCTGCTGCTGCAGCTCCTCCTGAGGCTGCTGTTGCTGCTGCTGCTGCTCTGACTGCTGCTGATGTTGCTCATACGCACTGTAGTCGTAGTTCTGCACCGCACTGGCGTCGTACTCCTGGCCCCCGTAACTACCATCCGGCGCATATTGGGCCGCATTGGGATCGGCTATATACTGGCCGGTGGCCTCGTCGTATATGTAGCCCGGATAGGCATTGGGATCGTAGCCGCCCGCATACTGACCGGCCTCGTAGTTGCTGTAATCAATATTGGAGTACTCCTGCGGCAGAGCCACCTCGCCACCGGCATCCCCCGCTGATGCTGCAACTTCGGATGCCGCTGCCTGCGCAGGTGTATCTCCGGCAGGCCCGGCATCCGTGGCATACGCCTGATAGTCTGTGGGATTTCCGATTTCGCTGTAAAGCGGCTCCACCGCCGCGCTCTCAGGTTGCAGGTTGCCGGAATCGATGCTCGCGTAGATGGGCTCGCTGGTATCGCCATAACTGCTGGCATCATATTGCCCGTAACCGGCCACCTCCGGCTCCAGCTGCTGCTGCTGCTGCTGCTGCTGTTGCTCCTCCAACTCTCTCCTTTCCAACTCGGTTGGCGATGTATTGGTTACCAAATTTTCGAAAAATCCCTGGGTTGGCGAGGCTCCACCGCCTGCTGGTGCGGTTCCAGGAACTGTTCCTCCGGCTCCTGCTGATGCTGTTGCATTTCCTGTCAAACGTTCGCCGTAAATGGCATTTTCAATATTCTCAATCGACACACCCGGCTTAGGTTGGTGGAAGGACGGCATGGTCTCCTGGCTCACTGGCGGCGACAATTGATTACCCCTTGCCAGTTGCTCATCAACCGCAGCAGCTGCTTTTTCCAGGGCCAACCGGCTGGCTTTGACTTCGTCTAGCAAATCGTTGCTGATGCCAACTTTGGCCCCCATTCCCGATCCTCCTGCCACGTCGCCGGAACGCACATTTAGGGGGCGTTTGTCTTCCATTGGACTAGGTGAGGTGCCAGCGGTGCTATCCTGCCAGGGCTCATCGATTTTCAGCTCACCGAAGTATGCTTCAAAGTCATGTTGCTGTTGCAGCTGCTGCTGCTGCGGATGTTGCTGTTGCTGCTTCTGTTGATGTTGCTGCTGGAGCTGGCGATGTCGCTGGCTCGGCTCATTATGGCCCACGACAGTTGGTGATTTTTCATACTCGACTTTAGTCACGCGTGAATTTGTCCAAGCATCCAGGTTCAGGTCCAGGTCGTCGGCTTCCCCTTGCGGTGGCCCGCCCACGTCATGGCCAGAAGTTGCAGCGCCTGACCCACCCCCTGCTCCTGCTCCTGCAGTCGGCAGCTCAGTTAACGTCAGCGATGGCGATGGAGATGGCGGTGTCTTTGGCAATTTATCAAACGTCAACGAGGATGTGGCAAGCGTAGAGGAAGTGCTGCTCAGCTGGCGGGCACCCTTCTCCTGGTTGGACGTACTTGATGTCCCAGCTGTGGGCGTTGCCGGGGTGGCCCTTCCGCCCAGCTCCGCCTGATAATCACCTGTCAAGTGGGGCTGCATGCGCTCGGGTAAATCGGCGTTCTCATTATCAAAGGCGCGCAGGGTGGCGCGCAAATCGAACAAGTTGGAGGTGCCAAGCGGCGCTGCTGCACTTCCGCCAAACAGCTCCGGATAGTAAACGGGATGGGGAGCGGGATTGGATGCCACGGGGGGAGCCACTGAAAAGGGCATGGTTCCGGGCATGCCTGCTGCAAACTGGGGCGTTAGCACCATACCCGCCTGCGTGGGCGTGGCCATGGCAAAAGTCCAGTTCTGCGGCGTCGGCTGCGGATTGGTCACCTGCGGCTGCGGTTGCAGCAGGACTGGCATCGGCATGGCTCCGCCGGCGGTGGTTGTGGGAGCTCCCGCCGCTGTCGTCGTTGTTTGTTGGATGCATCGCAGTGTTTGATTCTGGACCAATTTCGCAAAGTACATTTGGTATTGCAGCTGTTCCAAGAGGATAGAATATATGTAGATTAAAAGGTTGATTCACTTGGAAAAATATTATAAGAAAAGTTTTGATTTAGACAAAAAAAAAAATTTATGTCTCCTTTGGCAAAAGAAAACTATGGATTTAAAGAAGATATGAAAGCCAAATTTAAATTTTTACTTGTAAGTGTTTTATATGAATTATCAAAAAACAATAAAAGTTCTCAATACTTTCTCTCAGTGTGATTGACTTTACATTTCCTGAGGCCACGACGGACTTTGGGACTCACCTTCATCATTTTAAGTCGCTCGCTGCGCTGCGACATGGCTGCCGTTTGCTCATCGATCCGCTCCAGCATGTGGACCAGCTTCTTGTTGCGCTCATTGCGCTTGGTTTGTTCCTCCAGGAACTCGTGGTACTTCTGCCGGCTCTTGTGGCGCACCGACTTGTCGCTGCAAAGCAAACACGCACTTGGTTTACCTTTCCGGAGCGACAACGGAAAAGGGCAAAAAGCTACTTACAGCTCGCTGCGCTTCTGCAGGACCTTATCCAACTTGTGCTCCAGCTGCTGGCGATTATCCTCGCTGCGCAAAGGAAATCAGAAATCAAAACGTAAACCAAGCAAACTACAGAGACAAAGGGCTCAAACATGACTTTTTAGCTGCTAGAAATGCACTCGAAAGGCTTGAGAAAAGCTGACTTATACAAATCAATGGACATGACTGCAGGGAATTCGGAATTATTCATCTACGAAAACAAAGTTTACGTTGTATGATATTCAAAAACCAAAAGTACACCAAAGGCGGCTTTTAAAGGGTCAAATCATTGTTGTGTTTACAAGATTTTTGGTAAATAAAAGCCCTGAGAGCAAATAATTAATATGGTTTTTACTATTTTCTATAAATAATAACTTTTGTTGGTCAATAAGGAAATTACTATATGGATAGTAACTATTATTACATAATTTTTTATGAATTGAAGGGTGTTCAATTTTCTTTTATTTTTCTCACCTACGCTGCAGCTTCTCCTGTAGCAGCTCCACCTGCAGCTTGTAGTTCTCCAGCTCGGCCTGAGGAAACATGGCTTATGGGCTGGCGCTGGGCTATTATATCCTTCCGGTGCGAACCGATCCGATTCGATCCACTGCGAACTGTACCAGTTGGCGGCTCCGACTCAACTGGCCATATGCACTCCGCTATTGACACAGTTAGCTTGGCACGGGCACGGGGATATTAATGCGACAGTGTGTTCTATTTTTGAGGCAACTTTATTTGAATGGCCGCATTAAATACGTGTTTGTACGGGTGGTGGCTGACATTTGTTTGTTGAGTCGCGTTGTCATGGCTGCCCGCCTTCTTGGCTGGGCTCCTTGGGTATTTATTTTGGTGGTTGCTTGGCATTGCCCAGGGACACTTCGTTCTCATCGATTTTGCTCGTTGGCTTTCCCAACGTGCCACGCATTGAGCGGCGACTGAGTCGGCGACTGTTGGCAACAACTAACTTTCGATTTTTCGCCCCATGAATTTTACATTCCAGACCAGGGGCCTGTGGTATCCTAATTACACGCCCGGCAAGTGGGTCACTTCTTTCTGTTCCGCTCTGTTCTTGGCCCCGGCCAAAAAACGTGTAGAGTCGTTTGAGGTCACCGAACCTGGGCTCGGACTTGAGCTCGAATTCGGAACCGGATTCGGACCCGGGCGGGCCATTTATAATGCATTGCACGGGATTTGGCTGCACGAGTGGGCCCAGCTTCTTTCCATTTCTGTTCGGATGAGTGTAAACACATGTTGTTTTCGCACACTCGCACCAGGGCATACAGAGAGAGAATATTAGTAAGACAACTTGTTTTGAATTTATATTTTTTTTTAATGTTTTAAGATTTTTCTTTAAACAAACATAGTTATTCCTAATGGTTTATCTTAGCTACTATAATTTTTTATTAATTTTTTTTGGGTTATAAATTTAAGCTAACCATTTCTCCCAGTGCAGACACTACCCAATGTGCTCGGCCAAGCGTGCGGCACCTGAATGTGAATTAATGGTAGTGGCGTCTATCACTCCCCCGGCCGCAGACAACAACACACTCGCTCTGGTCCCGCTGACATATTCACACGCTCACCACATGGACGATGACGGTGACGGTGTCCTGCATGTCCTCTGCCTCCTGGTCCTGCCTCCTGTGTCCTGCCTGCCATCATCAGCGCTCTCAGCGTCAGCAGTGACCACTCTCCTGTTCCTGCCACCGAAGCCACAGCGGCTCCGTGTCCTGCTTGACTTGGCTCCTGGCTTTGGCTTTGGCTTTTGCTCTGCTCGTCCTGGCCCGGCTTCTCCGTGTGGCATCTGTGTTCGCCGGCGCTGTCACGGTGTCGTGGTTGCGGGCCGCAATATAAAATTTTTGGTTATTTACATGGACGGGATAACAAACGAGCCGGGAGCAGGCACCGACGGGGGACTGTCATAAGTGCGGCAGGTTATCTCCGCGGTTCCTCGTTTCCGGGCACAGAGGATGGGTCAACGGGTATGAGTTTGTATGGCAAGAGCAGGAGCGCAGTTCAAGGGGGTTCCAATAGTAAAAGTTTAAAACCAGATTTATTTTAGTCAGTATAGTTATATAAAAGAATGAGTTGTATATAAAAAAAGAAATTAAAAAAGAATTATTTAATTAAAAAAGATAGAGTTAAAGAAACCCCCTTTTGCGGTGCTCGCTGACCTATGACATGGGACATAGTGAACTTGTTGCCAAGCGACCAGGACCACGGACAATTTCTCCTTGTCGCTAGCAATTTACGCAACCAACACTCGCTGCATTCTTTAAGCGGTGGCCAAAAATACTGAAAGTGCATATTTAAAGAGGAAAATGTGTTGTAATAAAGCAGCTTTTGTTTTGAGTTAAGACTTTGGGATACTCTTTTTTTTTTTAGAGAAAATAAAGCTGAAACCAATAATTGCAATATTATAACATAATAAGCAAACCATACAAAGTTATAGAACAAAATACCTGCAATATTTATTTTTAATATAATCATTTTAGATAACTTCTAAAATAATAAACTTTTTTAAGAAAAGGGTATGAATACAGCTATTTATTTATAATATCTTTTCTGTATTAAAGCCAGACTGAAATATTTTGTACTGCAAATTAAAATAAAGGCAGATTTTCCATTGCGTAATGTATTTACTGTAAAGTTTTGTTTAGATTGTACTTGCATAAATTTTATGCCCAAAATAGCCTTACCTTTACTGTATATTGTAGTTCAGGCCTACCAGTATCAGCTGTTTTGGTAAAAGACCTCCAACATGCAAACTTTGACAATTTGCGGATTGATTTTATATCTACTCGGATGACTGGCGCTGTGGCGAGGACAGGTTGCGGTCCAATATTTACATATTTATTATTTTAGCCAGAACAATTTGCGGCAGGCCTTGGCGCTATTAATAGCAGGGCCAACAACTTGGCATGTCCTGGCACCCAAATCGTATCTCGGATTAGAGATATTGGATGAGTGGGTGGCGCCCAGGGATGGTGTCTCCGTGTAGAGTTTGTCATAATCGAACATTTGCATTGGAAAATGCGGGAGGGGGACAACGACAGACCTAAATGGAAATTGAAATTTTTTGCTGGCAAATTTTCTCGTGGCGAGCGGGCGATTTATGTGTTTGACTTTACGCTGCAGTTGCCTCGCTTCGCTAGTATGTATGTAAGGGAGTGTGGCGTAGGGTGCTTATCAGGCGCTGCACAGCGTGCTTTTCGGGGCACTTAATTTTGGCTTTTTATCCTGGCATCCTTGAAGGACAGTCGGGAGGGGTATGGCGGCAATGCGCGACCCGAGAGCTGTTTCTTTTGCCGATTTGCAGTCAATGAAGTAGAAAACTGAAAACTTTTTCTTTTGAGTCTATTAAAAATAATGGCAGCCGAAAGCAGAAGCGCCACATGGGCCATCTCTCTGTCTCTATCTCAGAGTGCGTGCGTGTGTGTCTGTGTGTTAGTGTGCGAGACAGTGGCGGGCATTAAATTAATGTCCGCCCAGCCATTTCTCACATTTCTCACAACGGCCGCCGTTGGTCGCAGACACTGCCGGTGCATTGACCACTTTCGGCGGTTTGCCTTTAAAGCGCTCTATTACCCTCACCCTGAAATCGGGGTTATTTGGCCTTTACCAGGGTATCCAGCATAAAGGGGGACTGTAATAGACCTACATAGCAGGTTAAAAATAAAAATTAATTCTTTCCACTTTTATACAGAAAAGAAATCGAAATAAATGTCTTAAATAAGAGCTAATATTGCTCTTACTTTAATATTTTAATATTCTTAACCTCTTGATAACTTAGCTAAATTAATTTAATGACTTTTTCTTTATACATATTTGTATTTTTTAAATTAAACGCCGTTGAAAGAATATGACACTATACAATAAAATACTTTAGTTAATCTACATTTAGCTTTAAAATCCCTTCTTTAATCTTTGTTAATTGCAGTTACAAAGTAGTGAAAATTCCCATTAATAACACAGGGTATCTTTCCGTCTATCCCCCTTTCGGTTAAGCCCAAAGAGGTCTATGTACTTGTTGTATTTTTAAACACTGTCGCTGCGGGCATGCTGGGAAAATGGCAGAGAACGGAGTCGCAAGAGCAAACGCCGTGCAGGTTTTGCGGTTAATGCGATAATTTAATTGTAATGCGGGTCTGAAGTCCTCCGTGCCAATAATTTAACTTGCAATCAGCGCGGCATTTATTGGG
The DNA here is from genome assembly GCA_008042735.1 of Drosophila leontia. Classification (NCBI taxonomy): domain Eukaryota; kingdom Metazoa; phylum Arthropoda; class Insecta; order Diptera; family Drosophilidae; genus Drosophila; species Drosophila leontia. The sequence continues at coordinate 20,102 of VNKB01010552.1, read as the reverse complement.
TTAAACACATAAGCCAGCGCCCCGGGCGAAGACACATACTTGCATGCCCAAGGAGTGAACGAACCCCAAGGATACACGGAGAGCTACAGAAGGACAAAGGAGGAGGACCAGGAGCCAGAGAGCGAGAGAGCCTGGCAAATAAATTCAACGATTGCTGTGCAGCAATAAGGGGACGCAGTCAGTTGGGCATTTTTGCACGTAAGCCACGAGGACGATGACAGCAATGAAATATGCAAGCCGGGTCCTGCTGGAAACCCAGGCATTTTCCAGGGCGTACATGAGTCACACGGCCAAAGGGAAAACTGCAAAGGAGCATGGGGGGAAATCCGAGTTCAAGCCGAAAGCCAAACATTGATAAACTCCGGCACCTAGCAACAGTTACTGGGGTGAACTTTGGGACCCTCGAGTCCATTGTCTCTGGGCAACGCATTTTGGAATTGGCTGCAATGACAGAAGCACACACCGAGGAGCAATTGCTAGAGCTGCGACGCATCCTACTGCTGACCGTCTACAAGAACACACTTAATCAGTTGGTCCTGCAGCAGCGTTCGCAGCGCCTAAATGCCCGTAAACCGCTCTCGCTGCCCGCCTCCCTACGACGACGACGCAGCTCGTCGCTGGGGGAGCAGGAGAAGCCGGACCGCATCCTGATAACCGGAAAGGTTCTTCCACGACTGGAATCGCTGCTGGGGGAGACGGAGGACGATGCCGATCAGCTAGACGAGGATGTGCTGGACGCTCTGAAATTCGAGCGCGATATGGATGCCCTGCGAGCGATCTATGAGGTGGCCATGGATGACGAGGAATTAAAAGAGAGAAAGATTATTTCGGAGGACGAAAAGGAGCTGGCAACAGGAAAGAAGGAAATTGCCTCGAAGGATGTGGGAATTCAAAGGATTGAAATACAACAGAAAACTGTAAAGCCTGACTTGGAAATTGTACAAGGTAAAGATGATTCTGATGAACCAAAGTCACAAAAGTCTTATAAAATTCTGGAGTATAATGTCCTAGAAAAGCAGCCGTTTGAAGCAGAAAAATCAAAATTTTTTGATGGTGAAGATCTCGATGAGCCGCAACCACAAATCGAATCGCAGAAGACGACTCCTGAGGAAGACAGGAGCCTGCAAAAGCTTAAGCAGGCCATAGCTGCCTTGGGCGGCAACAAAAGCGAAGTCTCCCAAGCAGCTCAGCAGCTGCAGGAATCCAAGGACGAGCTGAAGAAACTCAAGGAGGATCTAGACACCGAAAAGCGGGTAACCAAGGACAAGTTAATGGATCTAGAGGATCGCATCGCCGAGACCAAGTACAAGCTGCGCTGCGTCTCGCGGGTCAACGACCTGGAGTACAGTCTCGTCCAACGCTGGGAGGAGGGGCGTCTGGCCCAAGGAACTATTTGGGGTGAGAACGCTGAACGGGCCTATTTGCGGGATATTCTGGACATCAAGCAGAAATTGGCTCGCGAAGAGCGCGTGAGCACTGAGCTGCGCTCCTTTCGCCAGCAAGAAATCGTGGATCTGCACCGCAGGATCGTGGAGTGGCAGGAACGGTATGTCAGCGAGATGCGGCGCGTAGATCGGGAGGCCGAGTCCTGGGAGCTGCGCATCCTTGAACAGAAGAAGCAGTTGGAAAGGCATCGTGAGATCTACGAGGAACGGATGATCTTCGTGCAGGAGTATCGGGCCCAGAAGGCGGAGGAGCAGCGTCTGCACGATCTTCAGGTTCATCGCATTGAGTGCGCTGTAAGGTTGCAGGCCTGGTGGCGCGGCACCATGGTGCGACGAGGTCTGGGTCCCTTCAAGAAAAAACCGAAGCGGGGTAAGCGGGGCAAGCCCAAGAAATAGGAGGCAGCCGGAAATCAAAGTAGTTTCAAAATAATAATAATAAACTTGCCTAATAAAAATCTCTTTTTTCTTAACTCGGCTCAAGAACTTATAGTAAACATTTACAACTTGTTATCGTCTTTCTTTCTTTCCTTTTTTGCGAGTGATTTTTTTCTGCGTCTTCCGGCGCTTTATGGAAATTAACTTGTGACTTAAAACCAATTAAAAGTTGGACGCACTGCAGTTAACACGTCAGCGGTCGGCTACTGACGTTGTCCTTAATGACATGCTGCCAGTGTCAACGGGGCCGTCTCGGGCATTGTTTACGCGAGGCGATAATAATGGTCAGCGGTGCCAAGGAAAGGGAAACAGGAGCAGGAGGAAGGACCAGAGGACTATGGGATCCAGAGTGGACCCAGAAGGCAGTTTGAGTTGCATCTGGAGTTCCATTGTTTTCGCCTTTATTCCCCTGGTTGCCTTTCTTTTCTGCATTTATTTATCTTTTATGCCAGGGAATGGCCAAAGTGGTTTATTTGTTGCTGCACTTTCATTGGCAACACGAATGGGGGCCGAAGGGGTGTGGCATTCGCTGCGATGCGTGCGGAGAAGATAAACTGCGACAATTTGCCCGCTGAACGAGTGGAACTTTTTTTTTTTGAAAAGCAAAAACTTTCCCACGGCCTCGAGTGTGCGTGTGGACATTGCAATTTAAAATATAATTAATGGTCGTTGCCTTAATTTATTGAATTTGCATGGCACAAGGCTGCATTGCCGTCATTTCTTGTTTGCCTCGACTGTCGCTCGCCACTTTTTCGCCTGCAAGTGCCACAGCGAGTTCGAGTTGGAGTGCGGGTTGGAGTGGGAGTTGAGTCCGAGTCCGTTGGTCATTTTCGCGATTTTCCATGCCCATGCCCTGGCACTCACTTTTGTTTAATGCACTTCGGCCTGCCTTCTTGCCATTGTTACAGCCTGGTGGATAATGACCGGCGAAAGTCTGCTTTCTGGCCTGCAGGTCACTGGGATTCTTGTTTGTTGGTTTCTGAAATAATATTTTGTAGGAGTTTTCAATTTAGAATTATGTTTTGTATTAAAGGAATGGCTATCTTCTTCTTATATTTAGCTAAAATCTTTTTAAAAACTTAAACATAATTTTATTCCATAAAAAGGTTTTTAAGTTATTAATAGTTAAGGCTTTTAAGTACTTTTCTTTAGCTGTTAGCTGGCTAGTTCTAAAAGTGGAAAATTGTGTGTCATGCAGAAAAACTTTCACGCTGTTAAAGCTGAAGCTGCCCAGTAATTACGAAGAATTGAGATGTGCAAAGTCCACCGAAAAAAGACTAAAGAAAAAAAAAAACAACTGAGGAAAATGTAGCAGTTTTGGCAAGAGCCACAGAAATTGGCAACCGTGGTTGCACGGCCTATTGTTCGCATGGCGGCGGATGAATTAATGGAAGATGGGTCCGCTTCCAAGGCGAAAAGGCGAGAATGAGGGCAGCAGACACACAATCCCCTCGCTTTTTTCATCTTTTCGTGGCTATCTCTTTGTGCCTGGGATCTCCCATCCCCTGTTCCTGCACTTTGCATGCGCCCCGCACTATTTGCAACTTGAAGAAGGCAGCGAATGCTTCATAATGGCTATGGCCATTGCCTCTGCCTCCTCCCTCGACGACCGTTTTCGTTAGTAACTTCCATCTCGGTCCGTCCCATCCCGTTCCCTCCCATGCCACACCGTGTCATGTGCGTTACTTAAAACACACAAAATGGCGTTGGCCTTTTAAAGGCGCCGCTTCTGCGAGTTCCGCTGCATCCCCGGGGAAGGGGATTTTGAGGGAAAAAGGGCCAACTGGGGCACCCCGAAAAATTTACATACAAATTAGGGTTAATGAGCAGTGAAATTGTTATTTAACTTCAGTTGGCCTGTTAAGCGATTTAAAGTGTGCAGCACTTGAGCCAGGCTAGTCTTCAAATAACTGTGTACTTTGCGACACGTTTTCGAAATTCTCTTTAGCCCGGTTAAACGCGTGACCTTTTGGTTCCACTCCCCCCAAATATAAGCACCCAAAACCATCCGCCCACAAAACATCAGCATTTAATTAACCATTTTGGCGCTAAAATCATAAATAAAATCATAAATATAACATTGCGCATACGCCACGTGTTCCCAAATTAATTTTAGTTCTGTTCATTTATTACTACTGTTATAATTGGGAGAGTTAAGACTGCTAAAAACGAATATTCTGAGTAAATAATTTATTGCTGAATTAAACAGAAAACTTACATAAGGATGCTGAAGCTTTTTTGCCAAGGATCAGATAATATAATGGGTTTTTGAGTATTAGGTTTAATTCTTTTTGGGATAAAAGTATATTTACTAAATGAATTAAATATATATTTTTTAGTTCTAATAAAATTAAAATTAAAATGTTTAATAATAATTTTTGTATTACAAAATAAAATGTTTTAAAAACAGAGGTTTTGTACGTTATTTTACTTTTTTTAGTAATGTAATAACATAACCCACAAGGACACCGACTTCCCCATCTCTAACGCAGAACCACAAAATTTAATTAATAATCTTGCGTATAATTCATAACTGGAATATTGCGCATACGCCACGTGTTCTTAAATTAATTTTCATTCTCATTTTTTTATATTCATTTTACATTTTTACTACTCCGCTGCTGCTACTGCAGTGGAGCGAGTGGGAGTTTTAAAATTTAATCAAACACTTTAATTTGATTAACAGCGCACGTCTTTGAATATAAATTTATGGCCGCACGACGCATAATCAGAGACCTGCACCCGCACCAGGACCAGAAGCAGAACCGAAGCAGCGGAGACCCGCCCGGAGCACCGGATGCCGGAGAGTGCTCCACTGACCAGCCGTAAAAAAGGGTTGACCGCCCGCACATTCATTCAGTCGATCTCAACTCTCCCGTCTGGGCTTTCAACACATCAACGCCGTCATTTGATATGCGTGCGTGTGACGGCGACGGGGTGGAGTTGCTGGGGGAGACTAATAGCAGCACGTACGTTTGATAAAATATTTTATTGGCATGTATGGGTGGCGTCCTGACGGGCCCAGCGATTTTATAGATTTTTCTAATGCTCTGGTTAAAGGGTTAGAAAAAAAAGCCTAGGGCTTGCAGCTGAAAACCGACGGAAAACTCTCCCTTTTGTTAAACTAAACTTTTATAATATAAGAACCCTCAATTGAAGTATGCTTAAAATATGAAATACATAAGCTTTTTATTGAATAAGCTTTTTTTAAGAGATTAATTTCACAAATCTCGGGGCTTATTATCTTTTGATACCTATTGAGTGAAAAAATACTTATAAATATGTAGGTTATTTTCTCTAAAAATAACGATTTTCAAGAGCCTTTTTCTTTGAAACTTCGCCCGCACTTACACAAAGTTGTTCCATATCTTTTATTGATTGTTTTTCCATGCATTTCTCATGAAATTAGTGCACCGTCCGAACGGCAATTTGGCCACACAAATCATTTTAATATACACAACTTCAGCTGTAGAGCCTAGCCGTGGACGATGGCATTTTTATTGGCCTACGTGTCTTTTGTGCCATGGCTGACAACACTATCTCGTCATGCGAATCTAGAATAAATCTTTCATTTCATTTCTGGTGCACGGAAGTCACGGCCGCCGGTCAGCAAGTTTCAGCCCCGAATTGCTGCGAGTATGATAAATGCCAAAACAAACCGAAATGGCGTTCTGTTGGGTCGCCTTTCTTGATTTTTCGCTCAAAATTCTACGAGCATCCCCGCATACGCATTCGCGTTTGCACACGCATTCCCGCCAAATCTCATCTCCTCTTGGCATAATTCCACAATTAGTCCAAGTCATGGGAAGCGTCAAATTTATGCGCATTCGAGGGAATCCCCGTTCAATGAACCTGTCCGCATCAACGCACGGCCCACTAAATTGAATTCTTTGTTTTGGCAGCAGCTCTCGGTTCTAGAGTCCCCAATTCCAGGCTCCAGGATCCCAGGATGGCGGATGGGGAAAAATAACTTCAAAAAGCAAAGCAAAAGTTTTTAGCAAACGGCAATTTTCTGTTATTCCATTTGTTTGCCTGCTTGTATTGCTGTTTGTTGTTGCCGGGGTGCCCGTTTGGAATTTTAAATATGGCGTCTGTTTTGTTTGAAAACGGAAACGAGTGTCTGTCAGTTTATTTGCTTGTTGTTGATGGCAAAGGCAGTAAGCAGCGGCAGCGGCAGCGGCAATGGCAGTCCCAAAAACGAAGTCAACCAACTTTGGCAAAAGGAAGCGCCGCCTAATGTGTTAGTTTGCCAGTGTGTTTGTGTAACTCTGTTTGCAATTGCCAGGCCTTTGCCACGGGCGCTGGCAAAGAGGGGGCAGTATAAGGGAACCTTTGGGGATATTCAATTTACCAAAGATAAGAAACGATTTTCCTTTCAAGACTTAAGCAAACCTGAAAACTCACAGAGAGAAATCAAAATGTTTAACTAGAAAAGAGCAATACACATAAATAAGTATAAAAGAAACTGAAAAATAAATATTATAAAATATATAAATACGCATAGGAAAAAAGTATCTTAGGTTTTCAAAAAGGCGTCTATATATTACTGAATCAAAACGAAAGTTGAACGTTTAAATAGAAAATGTTTAACAAGCGAAAAATTTTATTAAACTCCGTAAAAGCAAAACTTCGTACTGTCCAAATAAATCGTATTTATGTTTACACCCCTTTTCCCATTTAATAAAAAAAACCAACATCTCTGGCCTGAAAGCTGAACTTTAACACATAAACAGAAGAGGACTCACATACATGCATACATATACAAATGACACAATTTTCCGTTGGACTAATAAAGTTGACTTTACATTTTTAATAGACTACTTTTCGGCGCATTAGTTTTAATGCTTATGAGGACGCTGCTTTGCATGCAAAATGCACAGAATGAAGTCATCCCCCGGCCTCATTGGATCTGGATGGCTTCCTGCCCTCGGCCAGATACCTGACTTGGTTGCCAAAACAAGATTTCTCACTCATTATGCGGGGCCCAATAAATATTTGCCTATCATTTCACTATTTGCATTTGCCAAACAAAATTGATGAACGTCCTGGCACTGGCCCCGGTCCTGCTACAAATTGAATTGGTCCAGTGCCATTAACAAAACTGAATTTTGCTTATCGCCACTGGCAACGTTTTTTGCCCTGTCCCCGGAACACAACACTACACTCACTTATGCGCTACATTTGATATTTATGCAGATTTTGTTGCTGCTGCTGCTGCTGTGTTGCTGCTGCCTAGTAATGAGTAGCAGATAAACATGCCGATAAATTACTGCATTTTTGGGCATTCATTATTTACCATGCACAGCCCGCACTCACGCACTCGCAAATCGAATGCTGTAAATGAAACATCTACACTGGAGAAATACTATTTTAACCAATAAACCATAAACCTAATGAAAATGGTTAATATGTTGACTAATAATTTATTTTCCTGGCAGGTGTTTCGTACCATATGGTGTTTCGTACCATATTTAAACCAATCAAAATCAAGTAAAACCTGTCTTAAAAATAATTCCTAAAATAAGGTTATAAACAAACTGTAACTAAACTAAAATCTATATAAAATCAAGTAAAGTCTACCTAAAATAAAGTGGGGCATATTTGTAAGCATTTTAAAAAAATATCTAAAATAAAAACCTAAAGTAATTAAGATTTTCTCTAAATGTTTTTCGTTTTCTGAGCATTTCTCTGTTCGTTTACGGCCTTAAATCAGGTCCGTCCTTGCTGCTGTCATAGGGCTGCTTTATGGCCGCATTTCCCGGCAATTCTAGAAATACAACAAATTTTAATTAAATACAATGCCCGGCAAGTAATGCGCATATGTAAATGCAAATGGCTCGAATGCTTGCGGGCACATAAAAAAAATAAAAAACAAATACAGCAAATTTAATGCAAAAAAGAGAGAGCATAATGTAAAAAGACGTCAAAGTATTTAGCGCACAATGCACCAGCAATGCGGCCAAAGCGCCGGCAACAGCAAATAAAGAATGGAGAAAAAAATTAAACGACATGGCCAGACCATTAAGCGGCACTTGCTCTTTTTTAACACCCCCGCTTGTCCCCGCCCGCTGTGTTCCCCTGCAATTTAATAATTCCCACTGACAATGCACTTGCTCATTTGCCATTTACCAGTTGACATTCACCATTTTGCCGCGCATTCAAAATTGTTTCTTGCAAAAATTGTAAAACAAGGCGAAGAAACGCATTTGACAAGCTACAAACAAAGCGTAAAAACAAAATAAAAAAAAAACTGCAGTTAAAAATTCTACAAATTGCTGCATGTGGGCTATGGAAAAAAATTAAGTTTTTGAATGCTTGTTGCTGATGCCTGCCCGCTGGCTGAAAGTTGTTGCTGGCTGCCGCGACAGATGGGTGGACATTTTGTCAGCGAAGAGCAAAAAAGAGCAGGAAAAATTCCAGAAAGATAGTATCACTCGATCATCGAATACTCTTGCCTAAATAATACCAAAGAAAATTGTTACAATTGTAAAAATGTTTCAATATTTTCTTGACTTGTCTTACTGTCTTTATGGGTCCGCAGAAGCCTTGTTGATGTACTTTACTATTACTTCCCTGCTTTGATAAGCCAAAAATTTATTTTAACCATAAATTAAAAGGAGCTCTACGTTAGGGATCATTGCCAAGTTGATATTTCCAAGGGTAAAGCTTTCCATTACAGGCACTCTCTGCACTGTTGCATTATTTAATCTGGCTGGGCAAACTATATCATATAGTTGCTATTACTCCGGCATAAGGCTCTTACCAGCTGGAACAAAAAACAAATTGTTGACGCCAGATACAAACAATTTGCAATTCAACAGCTAAAGGGATCAGCAGGGACAAGCGCATTTGCTGCCGGGCGGTGAAGGAGAAGCATGTGGGATGATATATTCCGGGGTGAGTTTGAGTCAGAGGATTTGGCAATCCTACACATGTTTGTGTCTGCGAGTTCTGTTCGGTTTGAGCCCGGATTGGATGGGACTGGTTCGGTCTCTGGGCGTTATCAACAGCTGTCTATCTGTGCGTTCCAGTCCAGTTGCTGCTGTTGGCTTTTTTCCTCTGCCGGGTCTTACCAATTCACATTCGTGCACTTGAAACGCATTTGTTTTTGTGTCGACTCATCGATTTGCTGTTGTTTCTTTTTGTTAAAATTAATGAATTTGTTTGCATGGCATTTTCGGCTCAATTTTGGGGGGAAAATACACAGGAAATGGGCGTACGTAATCCAGATTAGAAGCCATCTTCATGTAGGCCTAATTAGGCCGAATGCTGTGATTGCTTCTCGTCTGTTAATTGAGCCCTGGCTTTGGGTTTCCCTGACCGTTGACCTCGACCTGGGCAATTAATGCCACATGTGGCAAACACCTGGCCCAGTGCCCCACAGGGACCATTATTAATTACTTATTAATGTATATTGTTGCGTAACTGGCTCATTACGGTCAATCAGCAGGCGTCGAATTGTGTTTTCCTTTGCTCGCCCACTCGGAGCCATTTAACATTTCATTAACAATTTAGAGTGCTTAAGTGGGCGGGCGAGCAGTGAGCCGGGAGCAGGTAGCAGGGATCGGCGAGAACGTGGGCGAAATGACTAAAAAGGAAAACACTTAATGAAAATATTACGCGGGTGCGAGTAAATTGAAAGCCAAATGCATTTTAATGCCGCATTCTCAACTAAAATGAGGCACCAACACAAACACTAGCACACGCTCTCGCAAACACATCCGCATCCACATCCGCCGACCGGAAGCCGCAATGTGCAATAAAGATTGCAAGGCGCGTGAGTGTTGGTGGCACAAACAGGATGAGATGGGGTCTCATACACTTACAAAAATATTTCGCAGCAGACCTCTTTAGAGTGCTTTAATATCAAGCTAAATCTAGACCAATCTGCATTATTTTTCGAGTGCACTAGATGTGGCGGATGTTGGACGAGGAACTTTGAAGCAGCACGTAAAGATCGTTGCCATTGATTTATGCGCCGCGTGCCATTGCGAGCGTGAAGCGTGCAACAAGCCCGGCGCACAAAGAGGAGAATGAACGGGGGTGCCCAGAAGGGATTGCCATCGCCATCGCCACGGAGAGCTGGTCATGGAGCTGCTCCCGCCGCTTGACGTGAGCTCCGAGGCCAGCTGCTAAATAAGTGTGTCACTTGCCGCCACCCTGCCCGCAGGCAGCCAAATAAAGCGCGCTCCAAAGTATGCTAAGATTCTTTTCGCCAAAAAGGAAAAAAAAAACGTGCCGGAAACGCTGCAAACGGGCTGATGCTTATAGCTATTTTGTGCTACGAAATTTGATTAAGTCCACGCTGGCGACGAGTTCATTGCGCGCGCAAAATGCTTGCCTAATGGTAGGAGTTTTGCATAGAAGGTGGACATGGACAGCGGGGTGGACCCGGTTACACGGCTCCCCGAAGAAGCATTTCTGTAAGCTCAAAGGAACATTTCTTAATTACGGATTTTTGGTTTATTGTCTTGGTGACCTTTTACGAATGTATTCCTTAATTTAAATTTGTTTTATGACTCTACAAGGTCACTTTTGATAATCACTCATACGCAGTGTGGTCTCTTCTTATAGTAAAATAGCAAAGCACATCGGTAATCGGTAATTTGTTATACAAGGTCCACTCTTGACAACCTGAGCTGACATTCAAATAGTAACAGCAACGTCCAGTCAAAGCCACGAACATGTTAATTAACGAATGGTTCCAGCTTGCAGGCACTGCATCTAACTGCCCGGCTCCTAAACCAATTACAATTGTTGGCCAAAATTGCGTCTGTCGATGGCAACATTTCTCGATTTTTGTCACACGTGACGGGAGTTGCAGTTTAACCATTCACCCAAAGTGTGGCAGTTGCCACAGATCGAACGTCCATTGTTGGACATGTAGCAGGAGGTAGCCCACAGAATATAATCCCTGGTAGTTTCTCAAATTTTCAAAGCCTCAAATGTGTGCTGGTTGATGTGCTTTCATTTGGATAAACTTTTGGTAAGCGAATGCCATGTTATTCCGAAGCTTAAAAAGGGTTTACATGCATTTATTTCTACAATATATAGTTTAGAAATAATCTTTAAATTGGAAATTAAACAAAAGGAAAACCATACTCTTATTCTTTGAACTTAATATTTCAAAAAATAGTTTCGCTTGTAAAAAAATTTAAACATTGAAGTGATGTTACCCTTGAGCAAATAAGTTTGTCTCAATTAGCAATGCCTTTTTTTTTTTGCAACCTTTAATTATTCATATCTGTCTCCGTAATGGGCGCAAATATATGATAAATTATGCAGGGGCGTTCGGAAATCCAGCTCCATGAATGCCAAGTCAGGTTAGCATCTGCTTCCCAGGCAATTTGGGCAACATTTGCAGCTGCTGTGTCGCTGCAGCTGAATTTGCATTAGCTCCGCCCAAGGAGGCAGCTTCGATCTTGGTCGGGATGCCGCCTTCAGCTTATGGCCCATCAGAATGCAGTTTTTTATGCGGTGCATGTTGCACGTCATGTCGGCCATGTTGCAGCTGGGGCCAGTGGCGCCCCACTGATTTATGACCTCCGGGCGTTTATTTGCTAGCCGTGCCCGTTCGGAGCCGAAAGTTGCCGCGCCGAGATTTATGTGTGCAGGGCAAGACAAACCGCACGCAGCTTCTCAAGTCGGTGAATAAACTGCACTAATAAGTTGCCGTTGAGCTTAAGGCAAGTGGCCGAAGTCCGGGGCTGCCAGAAATGCCACAGAATCCAAGGCAATAGACAAAACAAATGTTGGCAAAAGTTCACAAAGTTTGCAGGGCCCCCAGGAAAGGGGTAAGCGGCAAGCGGCATAAATCGTTTTATTGAGCTCCGCGTCGGGCTAAAAGTTGCAACACCAAGACAGCAATTTGCCGGCGCGGGACAAGAAGGGATAAAAAGGAATAAAACGGGGGCACAATAAAGCATGAAACTTTTGCAAACAGGCCCCGAAAAGAAATTGGCAACATAAGGCACCGCTCAAAAGTCGTTCCTCCGTTCGAGCCAGGCCAATTGTTAATGGCTAATTATTTGGAGCTAACGTTTTTCCAATGCCTCTGCTGCTACGCCTATTGGGGACAAAAAACCGGAGACAAAACCAAACGCTTCTTGGCACATTTCACACTGGAGAGACACAAGAAATGCACATAAATTTTACTTAGCCAAGTTGCAAAGAGTTTCGACTGCCAAGTGGCAGCCAAAGAAGTCAAAAGAAGTGCAAAGAGCGATAACAACAATAAGTTGCCAGCATTGCTCGAATGCACAATGCAAGTGGCGATAGTTTGCCATAGTTTCGCCATTGCCAATCCCTCGATTTACCCCTTCTAAACCCGTCCGTGGTACAGATGAAGCACTCAATGGTCCAGTGATGGTAAGAATCAACTGAGGTGTACTCTAATACATTTCTTTTAATTTTGTATATTTTTCTTAACCTTTTCTGTATACCAAAACCAATATATTTCCTTTACTATAGATTTATTTATAAATATTTTAATGCGCTCTTAATAACTAAAATGGTCTGGGATTTTGGAAACATCACATGTAGAAGCACAGATTTCGTGTAGTATTTCCTTTTTACTATAGTTTTTATGTACATTTTGTGAGTTTCCATCCCCATACATTTAGCGAGTTGAACCTGTGCCACCACTAGGTGATATCCTTTTAATGTCAGGCCAAATGGGAAGCCGCCAGCGAAATTTATGCGAGTTTAACAAGCAGCTAGCAGCAGCAAGGTTCCGTTACAGTTTCTTGCAGCAAATAGGCATAAATTTGCATTTAATGTAGTCGACAAAAACGGCAGCACCAGCAGCAGCAGGAGGAGAGAAAAGAGCAGTGCAAATGCCAAAAATAGAAAAAAATAATTCTGCTATTTAGTATATAATTTCCTGGAATAGTCTTGCTGTTGGTGGTGGTCGGTTTTGAACCGGGTCCGGTCTGCAGTCGCCAGGTGCCATTAAAGCCGCATAAATTTTTTAAACTTTCGCCAATTTGCATTGCAAATGCCCCGCCCTGGCTAATATGCACACACGTGTGTGTGAAAGCGTTTGTATTTTCGCGTTCTGCATGTGGCTCCAAAAGCGTTTGGGTCAGTCTATTAAAATGCAAAGAGCCGTCTCTCTCCACGGCCAGCACTTTTCGCCGGCCGGAAGTCCATTTTGTCTTGTCGTTCACATCATAAATATGGCCGGCAGCAAATGGCGGCTCTGTTTATGGCTAAGTCCCGTCTGTAAGTCTGTGAGTGTGTGTATGTTGTTGCCGCTTTTAATGACAATTTGTTGAGGTTTGCATAAAAATTTCAACGAATTTCATTTGACACACATTCAGCACTCGACTCATTCGCCTTCGTTTTTTACTTCTTTTTTTTCTCCTTCGGCGGCATAAATTTAAATAATTTTCCCTTTTGACGCTTTCGTTTACAACGTTCGAGGGGAATGGTGTCTGTGTGTGGTTTATGACAGGTTCTTTGGCATTTTACGACAGAGTGTCGAGCTGACGGAGTTTCTTGCCACTGCCGGTCAATTGTCTGGCCTTCTCGGCTTGAGCCATCAGCTTTGTCATTAAAATTTCAATCAATCTTATCATTATCAATATGCTTTCCATTTGCCACACCAGCAGCCACAACTCGAATGTCTTATTCATGTGTCCGGGGTTATGCAATGATAAATTCATGTCCAGCCAGGGCGTTGTCGCCCGAAAATGCTGCAGTACTGAGCCCGAAAATCGATATACTTGTCTTTCGAAATCAAAGCCAGCTTTTAAAATATGCTAGTTAAAGTCCTGGAATGATAGTCATATAATTGCCCCGATGTGTGGGCAACACTTTTATTTTGCAGTGTGTCCCCTTGCCGTCTTTCCCTTTTGGTTTATTATTTTCCACACGGGTGCCTCGACATGACAAAATTTACTAGCCCAAAAATAAGAAAAACAAATAAATAAAAGGGAATACAACACCAAGACGGGGAACGAAGACATCGACAAAGTTGTCCACGCTCCGCTCTCTCTTGCAGCTTGTCACTTAAAGCGAAAAACAATTTTTCTCCAGTGGGAGAAGAGGCAGCAGTGTACGTGTGCACAGTACATGTGTGCGAGTTGAGCTATCTGAAAACCAATTTTCGTTGCTAAATTGATGTTTATAGCTATGTAGGAGCACCCTGACGACAGCGATGAGAATGACGATGACGATGGCGTCGGCGATGACGATGATGCGGCCGTCGATGGCTATGATGAGCTTGTTGCGGCCACCGCTCGTCGCCTCTGATGAAGACAAAGTGCCAATGCGAAAAACTAAACGCCAAGCTCCCGAACAAGTCAAGCCAAAGCAAGTGAAGCAGGTGCACAGAGAGAAAGTTTTCCCAGCGAGAAAGCTTCATTTGTGGAAATCAAACCTGCATTGAGCTCGCTGAGAATCTTTTAAGCACTTGAAATATTTCCTTATTCACTAAAAATGTCTAAGTAAGAAGCTTACATTTTCCCCAGTGTATTGCAAGTGGAATTCGCTCACAGAATGCGGCAATGAAAATCCTTTTCGACGCGACTCGAATCAACTGTAGTCGAGAGCTCTCCCCTCTCCGCGTCCATTTGACAGCATTTTGATGCTTCCGCTTGTAATTTATGTGACACTTGCAGTGCCATAGATCAGGCTGCGGGGCAAGTCATGAGACTGCTAGTTTCTGCTGCCATATCCTCGTTTTTATTAGGTCCTCGCTGCTGCTTGGTCTTGGCCGGGCTGACACTTGATTTCCTTGGGCAAATTTGATCAATTGAAACAGGCAATAAGCGGGTGGGAATGGCAGGTAATCCGCGTGCTGCTCAGTTAATTAGATGCCAGGGGAAGTGCACATAAATAAACAATTAGGTGGCTGCAGATAACCGAGCGTGCACCTGCAAATGCAGCACATTAATTGAAGCTCACTCGCCCGGGTCTGAGTTATCCACTGAACCATACCCCTGGCTGCCACTGTGACTGACTGAATCATCACATTCACCCTTAACGCTGTGAGTAATTTAAAACGATTCGCTGCGCTCCTTGGGCCCCGCTCATGAATGCATTTGAAATGCTTTTCTTAAGCTCCTGGGTCCTGGGGTGTTGTGGCGTAGAGTGCATCTGCCGCATCCACCATTATCCTGGGCATATGTCTCAGTCAGATCAAAGCCATAATGCTGGCTGAGTGCGAGTGGTGTGCGTGTGCGGATGACAGCGGTATTAGGGCCAATTACATGTCCAACTCTGCCGGAGAGTAGTATACGGAGATGTGTTTTTATGACATATTGCCGAAAGGCAGATTCTGCGGTTAGTAAAGACAAACTAGTAACGCCTTTTAGAATATTAACCATTTTATAGAAAATAACAATTATTTTCTTAATATTTGAGTGTTGATGACAGAGACTTTAGAACCACATTGATATTAAACTGTGAGAAAAATATTATTTTGATGACATTTTTGTACAAATTTTAATTATGTGGTTTGATAAGATACAGACCTAAAAAATTACATGTCAGAATCAGCTGGAGAAAAGTATACATATAAAGAAATAATTTAATTTATTGCAGAAAGTCAGATTCTTCGGTTAGTAAAGACAAACCCCTTATCCCTATCTAACTATATTTAACATACCGTGCTGAATAATATTATGTGGATCAATATTTTGTACAAACTTAAAGGTATTATTAATTGCTTCATTAATATAATTTCAAATGTTCTTTTAGTAAAGGTTTATCGAGAACTTCACTGTACTTTTGTTGACAATTTGATTAGCTAATTTAGATGGCTGTTCTTGGATTGTTGTGTACTCTAAATTGTGGCACTGCTCATTCATGAGTCAGGCAGACCCAGCTGCCTCGAACGATGTCAGTTCTTTCCGAGGTGTTTAAACAGCCGTCGAGTTCAATTAGATTCAGGGTCACAGCTCGCAATCGGCTCGAAAGCAAGCCACAAAACAGAAATGTATCCGCATCGCGTTAGACATTTGATCGCGTCTATTAGCCGCTTGTGGATAGAAATAAAATACTCAACTGACTGGTGTCCGACATGAATCTGCTAATCTGTATGTGCCTAGCCGTCTCCCTGGCCAGTGTCAGTGGCATTTTCTTCGATTCGAAAGCTACGACGGGAAAGCGAGGCTCTGACGACGATAACTTTATGGGCGGACTCAAGCAATTCTTTGGATACACTGCAGACACGAACACGAGCAGTCACAACAAAACAGCCCAGGAATCAGCAGAGTCCTCATCGGGATTTTACGATGAGGTGGACACGGCACTTGAACATGCAACAGACTCGATGGACGGTCTATGGCAGCAATTTAAAAAGGTAAAACGAGACCGAGTGGAGGGGAAAATATATTTTTCGATATTTTACACAGAAAAAATAGCAAGAAACAAAAATAATTTCGCCATCCATATAAGCTTGAGCTACAAAGACAATATACAATATGTTAATCAAGAGGTATTTGGTTTATTCAAATGACTTTTCTGTAGCCTACGCTAGGTGTGTTTAATTCAAGAGGTAGACCAGACGTTATTTACTTATTTGATGGGCTAATATTTGAGGAAACAATATAAGAAATTACTTTTGTTCCTATGGGAATTTCCATATATGAAGGTTTGAAAGGTTTCACAGGTTTTATATCGTTTCTGTGAATCTGTCATAATCACCCAATCGTTTTCTCTCTGTAGGGGCTTCTCAGTCTGATGGGCAGTTTCAGTGCCGGCGATGAGGACGATGATGGACTTAGTGCATCAGCGACGGCTTCAATTACACCAGCTCCCGCCCTGCAGCAAATGAAGCCAATTGCGAATCAGCCTTCGGTTGTAAGCGAGACAACAACCGTGTTGCCTCCCAGAACCACCACAACCGTTAGAATAATAACGGCTACAAAAACGCCGACTACGGCGATTCCAACTACAACACCAGGAACTGCATCGACAGTGGAAACAACTACAGTTGTAAATATAGTCAGCAGTACAACCAGTAGTACCAGCAGCAGCAGTACCTTAGCTCCATGATGAGAAATTGTGTCTCTTAACCTTCTGTCGGATAATTCCCGTCATTGTTTGCACCTCAGCTGGCTTGTACGTGTATTTATACAACGGGAATGTAAATATAAGTGTCTCCCCAAACACTGACTCTGCCGATGTTTTCTTTATGCCAGTGTTTGCGCAAATGTCGCAAAAGTTTGGGTAGACGAGGAAAGTCTATATCGAGTTCAGATCTCATCAATCGTTAATTGGCGATGTTGCTGCTCAGTAGGTCCCTGTCCATTTTATTTCTTTCGATCCAGTGGCTGGGCTTCGTCCAGCCAGCGCCCTATGAGGGGAGTGTGAAGTTTGCTTTATCACTGGACAGGCCGTCCGATCTGCCCGAGCTGCAGTATCGACTCCTGCAGGCGCAACAGGAACAGGATGGTGAGTTGGCCAAAGGATTGCAAGGAATATAATAAATGAATCGATGTTCTGTAGATCTGGAGGTGATTCGAATGCAGTTGATGCAGTTAAATTTGCTAAAACTGCTGATAGCACTGGACGTCTTTATCCTGATCTGTGTATACTTCTATGGCGAGAACAGAGAAACCAGCAAGTGATAGACTCGTAAATAGACTGTGTGTTTGTTACATGCATTATTTAATTGCTTTTTATTTATACTTTATTATATATTCCATCAAATTCTAGACACAGTTTTTGTTAGTTTTACTTTAGAATCAATTTTAAGCAAGCCGCTTTTCGTTTATAATCTGAAGAGGGGTTCTTTTTTTCAATTATAAAAGTTAAAGCGTACTTGTTTGGCCATAGCTTATTAATGCCTAATAAATATATCACTTAGCTTTTAGAAAATAGAAATTTTATTCTATTAGCTGAAATCTCTTCAATAAAAATTCATTCTGGCCAGTTTTAAACACACTCTTATTGAATAATTATGAGCCAATTCACGCCTGGCGGTCTACAGTTTGTTTAGCTCTGGCTGCCATGCACAAAAGCCGGGTTTCCCACTCCCATATCGAATGCATCGTTAAATATCGACAACAGTTGGCTGGCTCTATTCGGTTGTTTGCCGTTTGAACTTTTAGTTCATAAATATTAACAGCTATTAAAGAACGCGCACACACCACATAGCATGGCCAGTTCAAACGGTCGAAATGCGGGCTAAAAATTAATTTTAAATTTTAAAACTAACTGCATGCAATTTACGCGCAATTTGACAAAGGCTTGTGTGCATTTCAGCGAATGCTGCGGCATCAGGTGGTTGTGGGCTCTGGGATTGTGTGGCGGCTCAGCCAAATGTTCATTTAATTAAAAGCGGAAATTGAGCAAGTGAGCAACCAGGCAACCGAGCAACCGGGCAACCGGGCAAGTGACCAAGCGACGACCCAACCGTGGCCAAGTGTCCAAAGTGGCTGGGATACTAGCAACTTTTTCCCCAAGTCGGGAGGAAATATTAAAAACGGAAAACACTTTGGGGCAACTAATTCTCTCTCCGGCCCGTTTCGCCTTTCTTCCACTTCCCTGCACTCGGCTGTCCTTTGCCATGTTTTCCTATTATTTTATACACACTTTTTTGGCAGCTTTCTTGGGCTCAAGTCTTGGCAGAAGGGCGTTGAGCTGAGTTGTGTGGAAGCTCGACACTGGAGTGGAAGTCGAGTGCTCGGGAAAAAGGAAGCAAGGCGGCGCAATTAGCAAGTTTACTGCATGAAATTATGAAACGCTTAATAAAAGCATGCTGGGGCGCAAGTAAAGACCAGAGAAGGAAAAAAAAAAGGTCAAAAGGAGTATTCCTGCAATATATTAAAACACAGGGCTTCACAAGTGCCAGCAAGTTAATTAAAAGGCTCGCATATGTGAAGGGATGGCTTTTCCGAGTGGTGGAGTAATATTTATTGGATATGTTAAGGGGTTTTACAGGATGAAAACTTAAGGAACTTATATTCTGCTTTATAAATCTGGACCGCGTCCGCTTGATTCTTTCGTTGCTCTTCTTCTGTACTGTCGCTATCGGTATCGTCATGTATCGTACAGTATCGTCTCGTCTAACTATCGCTTATTACTAGAGGTATCGTAAAGGTTGTTCCTGGACAACAACCAGCCCGTTACATTCGGCCTCTCCTGACATCGCAGCGTCCTCGCGAGATTGGTTGGATTCGTCGTCTTCGCAGTCATCTTCATCTGGCTCATCGGGTGGGAGTTCGCACCAGCGCTTCATCTTATCAGATGAATACACTGATTTGTAGTGTCTCTGCTTTCGTTGTGCGTGTGGGATATCTTCAACAAGATATCGGTCGTTGGGCAGCACCTTGGTTATGATAAAAGGACCTTTGTAGCGCGGCTCTAATTTGCGCGAAGTGCCTGTGCTAAACGGCTCATTCTCAACCAAGACAATGTCTCCGGTGCTATAAACTGTTGGCTTGGAATGGCTGGCATCATATCGTCTCTTGGCGGCGGCTCTGTGGTCGTTAACTGTGGTCGCAGCGTCAGCTCGGAGCTTCTCCAACTCGGCGTCTGTCATCATGCTCGTATCTTGATTTTGGATCACGCTCGTCAGCGTGTTCTTAAGGACATCTCGGGGCTCGTAACCATATAGTAGCTGAAATGGGGAACATTTAGTAGTGCTGTTTACCATGGTGTTGATGCTCCACTGGATTGATCGCATCTTCTCGTCCCAGCGTTTTTCGTTTTCGTTCGAAGGCAATAGCATTGACAAAATGATTCGATTTGTCCGTTCTGCGTGACCATTGGCTCTTGGTGTTCTGACAGCGTTGAGGATATGCTTCACATTGTTTGATTTACAGTACTTCTCAAAATCTTTGGAGGTAAAAGCGGTACCTCGGTCGGTGACGATTCTCTCTGGCATTCCCACGTAGCTGGTGACTTCTTGCAGGGTATCTATGACGTGTTTTGTTGCTGTACTTTTTACTGCTCGAACTATGGTGAACTTGGTGAAAGCGTCGACAAGAACGAGGATGTGTTCATTTCGCTTCGAACTCTTCGGAAAAGGTCCCAGATGATCCATGTGTATGGTGGAAAAGGGAATCGGCTTGATGTCATCATAGTGGTACTGACCTTCGTGTCGTCCACCTGGTATTTTATACAGCGCGCAGCCTACACAGGATTTTATGTAGCTTTTAACAAAGTTACGCATTCGGGGAAACCAAAACAAATTCATAATTCTGCTGATGGTTTTATCTGTGCTCATGTGTCCGGCTTTATCGTGGCACTCGTGTAGAATATGGAATC
>VNKB01010551.1:0-79975 GCA_008042735.1 Drosophila leontia | reverse complement strand
TTTTTTTTTTTTTTTTTTTTAGATTTTCTACATTTCATTTGTGCGGCGGAAAAGCTGTGGAAACTCTGGCATTGACGTGTCGCCCGGTTGTCACCTTGTTATCCCCACCCACCTGACACACACCTTGTCGCTTATTTAAAGTAAATTGAATTTCTATTTTATTTAAAATGCGCATTGAGACGCAATAAAAGTTCCTCAAGTGGCACTGGCATTTCCCAGGAGATGAAGGTGAACAGTGGAAAAGGAAAATGGTGGTGTGAAGGTGTAAAAATTACAATTTTACACTGGCAATGAGACTGAAATTTCTGTCTTTCCTTGGTTTTCTTTTTTTTTACTTTTTATCGAGTTGGCTTTATCTCTTTTGTAATTCAATTTGATTTCAGAGAAGGAGATACAGTTAAACTGTAATTGAGGGAGAAATAACTTTTTGTTTAAATAAAAAAAAAAAGAGAGTAAGATAGGGGAGATCTTCATTTAGCAAGGAATTAGTTTTTGGAAATTGAAATCTTATTGAATTATGAACTTGGAAAACTGTTAAATATTATATAAAATATAAGTAAATAATTAAAAATAATTATATTAATTTAATTTTAATTTTTGTTTTACAAATAATTTAGTTTTTCCTTTACAAACTAAAATTTACATTTATTTTAAGCTTTAAATTTATTAATTTATATTAATTAATTCTTATTAATTAATTATTAATTCTTTTATAAATAAAAAATCTTAAAATTAATTTTAAACTAAAATATTAAGCAAAATAAATTAAATAAAATTATAAAATACCCAAAATCCTCACTTTAAATATCCAAAAATTAATATATAATTATTTTTCGCCTATGTTTTGCATTTCTAAATTTATATTTAAACATATATCTTTTATAAATATTTTAAATATTTATTTAATATTTTAAACTAAACTAATATTCAAAATAAATGTAATAAATATTAAAAAATACACTAATCCTCACTTTAAAAATCCCCAAAAATTAATATATATTTATTTTAAGCTTATATTTTGCATTTATTTTAGCTCTTAAGTAATTTTTTTTATCGTTCCCATTTTCTGGCTTTTCCCCCAAGAATCTTGATTACGCCTATGCAGATATTCACAGCAATTGAGTCTCAGGTCTCTGGGAAAAACGGGGCTTTTTCTAATTCCCAATTTGACTTGTTCCTGCTTGGGAAAATGCGTTCGTTTCGTTTTGTTCTCTGTTCGGTTCTGGCTTTTCCCTGACTATTCTCGCCAGACTTCCTCACACTCTCCTCACCTCTCGCTCGCCTTATTTCAGAGACAAGGCCTTCATCACCATTTGGGGAGCCCGCAAAAAAAAAAAAAAAAAAAAGAAAAGAAAAAGAAAACACGGAAAAACGAAGAAAGGCAAAAACCTTTCACACAATAGCCCCTCAGCTTTGTGTGCCAAATTTTCCGACTTCTCCAAGGCACCTTCATCCCACTCCTTTTTCCTTCTTCGTGTGTCATTAGGGAATATTCGCAGTTTTCTCGTGGTTAAGCTTTTAAAACAGTTTTGAAAAGTACACAGGCTCTCTCAGAGGGGTTTCCCCCTACCCCCAACTTATCATCATACTTGTACGTAAAAATTGTTGCCACAGTTTCGGGGTTTTTTTTTTTTCGAAGCGTTACTTTTAAGTTTCGGTTTTGGTTTTGGGTTTCCTTTTTGCCTCTTTTGTGTTCCTTACTCAATTTCTGTTTTACGAAAAAAATAAAAATAAAATCAAACAAAAAAATTGCTCGTTGGGGAAATTTTCCTGCTCAAGTTTTTATTGTTTTTTTTTTTTTTTTTTTTGCGGGGTTTGGTTTTATTTTCTTTTGCTTTCCTTGGCACCTCCTTGAGGGTTTCCCAAAAGCAACTTGGTAGATTACTTTTGATTGTTCTATTTGAATATTTTACAGCTGGCATTGCGGCAACTCCGACCGGCTGATGGCCTCATTAGTTGTGACTCCATTGGGGTCTGGATATACCCTGTTTATATATATCTCTTCTGTTTTTTTGTTGCTTCCTGGGCCCGGGAGAAATTATTGATGACGCTGGGACTGGGAGGAAGCAAGTCCTGGCCCAAATCCAAAAACTCCCACATCATTTATCATCACGAACAATTGCCTTTGGCTTAAACATTCTCCTATAATTATTACTTTTCCACCTCCCATTTTCCGTGCATTGATAAAGGCTTTCCACACACACACACACACATTTGCCTAACTGACAGACATCAATCAGATTCCCGGGAAAAGGCCGAATTGAGGAAATGGCAGAGAAAAACAATAAACAAAGATAGATATATATATATGGAGAGAGGGATAGAGAGAGGTATGCCGGTACAGAGAACAAATTCCAACTATATTGAGATTATATTCATTAAAATAAAAGCTATTGTTCTTTTTGAAATTTTGGGTAATTTACTAATAAAATAATTGGTGAATTTATTAAGAAGTTTATTGGTGAATTTACTCAAAAGTTTATTATTCATTGGGGAACAGATTCTGCTGGTAGTTTTCACTTTATTGCAAATTGGTGATTTTTTGGTGATTGGTGATTTTTTTTTAGGAACATTGGTAAAATTTTTTATAGGAACATTGTTGAATTTATACATTTGTTTATTGGAGAAATTATAGTAGTAAATTTGTTGGTAAATTTTAAAAAGGTTTTTTTTTTTGGATCATTTTTCAAGAAGTTCATTAATTGGTAAATATATTTTTCCGTTTATATTAAATATATATAATAATCGAAAATTTTGGTTTATTGTGTGCTCAATTAAATAATTTGTCCCCAATCGATTACCAGCCTTGTTTTTTACCCTGTACAACAGTTCAGGTTACCATATCCCCCCATAGCTCCTTCTTTTTTTGGCATTCAGCGTTTGGGGTTTTTTTTTTTTTTTATTTTGTTCTCCTGTTGGCTTTAATCTGTTTTATCTGGTACAGCTTTTCCTCCTCTCGGCTTTTCCTTATCAATATGCAAAAGTTCGTTTCGGCAAAAGGCGAAGAAATGAGGGGGAGAGGCGGGCATGGGCGTGGGCGTGGCATGTTCCAAACTTTGGCTAGGCAGCAGCTGATTGAGTGTATAGTCCAGTGGACAGGAGGGCAAGGGACTCTGCACTGGGAAATTGTTAAGCATAGACATTAAAATAAATTTATGCCATAAAAATACACGCACACACACACACACACACATA
Source organism: Drosophila leontia (assembly GCA_008042735.1). NCBI lineage: Eukaryota > Metazoa > Arthropoda > Insecta > Diptera > Drosophilidae > Drosophila > Drosophila leontia. The sequence continues at coordinate 76,780 of VNKB01010551.1, read as the reverse complement.
CACCAGAGGGGAGGGGAGGTTGACTGAGCACAGAAAGCGCTGAAAATTGTTTATCGCCATGAAAAGTTTTCAGTTTTGGCCCTGCTGGTTGTTCTTGTTGTTTGTTTGTTTGTTTGCTTGCTTATTTTCGCTATTTTCCATTGCATACTTGGGCGCGCACGTGTGTGTATCTGTGTGTGTGTTGTATCTGTGTGAGTTTTCAGTTAATCGAAAAAGTTAATCATCGAAGTTTTGCGCCACCAGAGAAGCTGCTTGGTCATTGCCAAATTTATTTCTCGAATAAAACAAATCCAAAACAATGAATTTAATTCAAAAAATATAAAAATATCATTTGAATGTAAATTTATGCTGATAACCAAGTGGCATCGAGCAGGTAAATAAGAATACATTTAAAAATCAATATTGGTGAATTAATTGTTGAATTTATTCGAGATTTTATTGGTGATTTTATTGGTAAATTAATTGTTGAAATTTTTGGTGAATTTATATAATTATATTTTTTCTATTAATTGATTGCTGAATAAATTGACATTGTTGATTTATTGAATGCAAATGCTTGTTGACTTTAATTACAAACAAAAATCTACAATTCCAGAAACGTTTTTAGCCAAGAAAAGAAAAAGAAACAAAATTAGACATCAAATGAAAGGCAAACGTATATTTTCCAAATGAGATCCTGAGACTCTACTTTTTTTTCGTACTCCTCCTTCTGCCCGGCCAATTCCTGTGTACACTTCCTTTTCATCATCTGAATATCCTTTTTGGCCTTCCCCATGGCATCCAAAGACTTTGATTTGCTTTACGTTCGAGGCATACAATTATTACCTTCTCACTTGATTGGCCCCCACCACCTACCCCTAAGCCGCAAGGAGAGCCCGCCCAGTAACCAACCAGGAAACCACCTCCCCCGCCCTCGAAACCTCCCTCCCACCGCTTCCTTTTAGCGGAAGTTTTGGCTGGCAAACATTTTGTAGAGACGAGAAATTGCATTGCATATTATTTGCTGATTGATTGAGTGATTGATTACGGGAGAGGCACCTTTCCAACAGAATTCCAAGGAGCCAGGAAAAACCCACCCTCTTGGGAGAAGATATTGCCTTGCTCTGCCATATATATATATTTTATATAGGCTGCTCCCATTGAAAGCTTTACAAATTGTCATTTGAGCCGGGGAAAAGCGAGCAACGCTGAGATATTAAGTGCCAAATGACAGTCCTCTTCTTGTCCTTTGACATTGACTTGACTGCCATCCCCCAGTCGTGGAGGAGGAGGAGCCACCACCAAGGCGGCCATTAGTTTGTCATTGTCTGCGACATTCTCGACTTTGAACGTCAATAATTGAGCGTAAAATATGATTTAAAAAAAAAATTGAGAAAAAAATGGAAGCTAGAATAGGAAAGCATAGAGGGGAAGCAGGGTTTTATGTGCTGCTGGAACGAGCACCTGCACTTGTCTTGATTGCTGTCTAGTCGACTCCTGGATAATAATGAAAAATTCCACTTGTATATATATATCTATATATATAAATCTTCCTTTTTTCTTTACCTGCTCATTTCTTGCTTCAATTTTGGAAGTGCGGTGGATAAGTACTGCTTGACTGCGCTTTTCAATCTGCACAAAGAGCCAAGAGGGGGGAAACACACACACACATACACACACATCGCGGTGAAAAGAAGACAACAAAATGAAAAATTAAGAAAATCTCTTTTCCTAGAAGAGCGAAAAAATAATAAAAGTAATGGCAAAGCAGGAAGAAGAACACATCTTTCTTTCTCTCTGCAAGAATGCATTTGTTATTGTTGCCAACATTTCGACCGCAATTCATCAAGAACTTTGGCCAAGAGACAGCCAGGAATTGGAATTGGAATCGAGAAATCGCAATCGAAAACGAAATCGGAATCGAAACAGGGACTTGAATAAGAACAAATTAGATGACAGGATATTTATCTGGCAAGCGGCCATAGAGGTTTTTTCTATTTTATTGATGAGCGTTTTTTGGGGTTGCAATCAAGGCAAAATCGGGCTTCTGCAGTTCAATTTGGCCCTGATAGTAAACATATGTTAATTCTAGAAAGTTTTTCATATTTTAGGGTATTAAATTTAGAGCATTATTTTATTTTTTTGAATAATAAATAATACATTTTATAAATAAAATAAAACACAAATTAAAGAAATATTATTAAAATATCTTATTATTACTGAGAATATTTTTAAATATATATTTTTTATAAGACTTCTAGGCTTTTCATCATAAAATAACTTTAAAAATATTGAAGTTTAATGAATAATAAATCATAAATAAATAAATAAAATATAAAAAGCTATAAATAAATCATTTTAAAATGGCTTACTATCCCTTAGAATATTTTGAATATTTTTATTTATTTATTTTTTACCTACAAATAAACCTTTAAATATTTTTACTTTAATGAATACCTAAGTACGTACAATATCTTTGTTTTTAAGTGCGCTGCCATTTCAGCTTTTCCGAAAAATAAGAAAAATCTTTGCCCATTTTCACGCCCACCTTTTTCAGCCTTTTTTTTACCCCCCACAGAATGCACTCACATTTTGCTGCCAAAATGAAAAATAACAAAAAAACAAAAACAAACGAGTGAAAAAAAGGCAGGCAGAAGGAAGCACTTTGCAACTTCCTTGCTGCAATTGGAGTGGCAAGGCTTTATGGCGGCTGCCACAAGCACACACACACACTTACACACAGGTAAAGAGACAAAAGAAATGGAATATTTACAACAAATACTAAAAAATAAAAAAAAACAGAAGAAAATAAAGGCATCTCCTGCCTTAAAGCCATTTCTCCATCTCCAACGTTGCAAAAGCCAACGGCCTCTGCCGCCCTTTTTGCGAAATTAGACAAAATTAGCAGGGAAAATACAAAGATGAAGCTGAAAAGCGGAAGCAGGCGAGGGGGCAGAAGAAGACGAGACAAACTCTTGAAAGCCAAAAAGCCGCAGCAGAAAAGTGTAAGTGTAAGTGTGTGCGGGGAAAATGGTGGCCACTTTGCTTAATTAAACGCGCCAGTTTCGTTGTGACTAGGAGATTGAAAACTGTGCCAAGTGGCTCCAGTCGACACTTCAACTCACACACACACACACACACACTCACTGGCTGTCTCCTAGAAAATTTTTAATTTAAATAATTAAAGGAAAAGGTGCCAAGAAATGGGAGCTGCAACTTGAGTTTATCAGCCAAAGGAAAACACGGAAGCGGGAGAAAAATATCTAAAAAAAAAAAATAATATATGTATATATAAGAAGCAAAAATAATAGAGAAAATACCACCCCCTAGTGCCATTAGCATTTGGCATCAGCACTTTTCATTTTAGCACCTTTCAGCAATAAAATTTTCTGCACAACTCGACAATTTTATGCTCACAGACAAAAGGTAACAAAAGAAGGCCAAGAGGAGTTCTCGAAAGACACCAAATCTTACACAGAAAATAAAAAATTGTGAAAGGTAAACTATAGTTTTTTTAAGACTTTTAATAAAAAAAATAATTTATAAAGCTTAGAGTTCAACTTATATCGCTTGATCCTACTCGTAGCTTAAATTTTTGTCTAAAATTTCTGATTTCTCCCAGTGCACAGTAGGTAAAAGCTTACACCCTTACTTAGAGCCAGCTACTATTCGTAGTTAAAAGATCTACACGGTCCGATAGGCTCAGACTTTTTAATGAAAAGCCAAAGGAAAATATCCTTAGCGCACCTCCGACCCAAAACAAAAAAAAAAAAAAAAAAAAAACAAAAAGAAAAGCTGGAGCAGACTTTGAACAAAAGTTGCAAGTGAACGAGACTGCGATGTGTTGCCTTAGATAAGGACACATCCCTTTAGACCCCCACACACACATACATACATAAAGCCAAGATGAAGCTGGGCCAAGAAGATGGTGTTGGCCTGATAAGGTTAGATTTTTCCATTGGTGCTGAGTGAAAAAGGGGAAAATCTTATCCTAAACTCCAAAGGAGGCTCAAGCTTATTACCACTTGGTGATGGTTTTTTTTCAGGATGGTGAGATTTTTTGGATTTTTAATAAAAAATATAAGAAAAAATATATATATTTATTTGAATTTAATAAAAGGAGCTTAAAAAATTTTAATTTATTTATTTCTAAACGACAAAAAAAAGGCAAACAAAATTAAGTTCAATACAAAACAAGTATTTATTTCTCAATTTAAGTTTTATCCATAACTCAAAATGCTTAACAAAATATGTTTTTATCGTTTTATCTATCATATTTATGCCAGCACGTCCACATATATATTATTATATTTATATATATATTACTGAAACTTAACATAAGGGGATCAGGAAAAAATTAATTGAAGTGAATGAATTGAAGGCAAAGCCAAAAGGCTAAAATTTAAGACAAATCCAATGAGATTTCTGGGCCCTGCTCAGTTGCTTGGACAAGTCAACTAATTAGGTGCCAAATGAGAAAAGAAAGAAAGTAAAATAATACTAAATGAGAGGGGGGAGGGGTAGAAGGAGGAGGGCCATAAGACAGAGATGGCGATGGACAAAGTCAACGATTAGCTAATAAGACGATTGGCAGTGGCAAACTTTTGCCATTGGCCACTTTGTGAAATTGTTTGCCATATTTGCAGCTGCTGAAACTTTATCGGCCTGGCAAACATACACACACACATGCACAACAAGCACAACACACACGCACACCACACACACACAATATAATACCCCTCACACACACGAACTAATCAAATAAACTGAACCAACTTGAGGCGATGAACAGCAGAACGCGCGTCCTGCGTCCTGCGTCGTGCATCCCAAGCTCTGGATAAGGCCACGCGCATTGAATATAGAATATATATATATATATATATATATATATAAATGGCAAGTCAAGGCACAGCAATAGCAACAATAAGGACGCAGGACTCATGTCCAGTGCGGCAATATGAAGAGCCTTTATTAAGTAGAAGGTCATATCGAGTTACACACTTCGTGGCAAAATGTACACAATAAACGGGAGCAGCAGCAGCACATGTGGCGCCTACACTGGCAAAAACAATGCATATAACTTTAGAATAGTGAAATAATAATTTTAAAAATTATAATAGAGTGTATTATTAAATTATATTTAATATTAAAATTTCTATATTTATATTTTAAAATTTATTTTTTTATATTTACATTATTATAGCTTTGAAATATTGAAATAATAATTTTAAAAATATTAATAATACTTTTAATAGAGAATTTTATTAAATTATAATTAATATTTTATGTTTATATTTTTCTTATTTTATATTACAATATTTTTTTTTATTTAAATTTTTTATATAATATTTTACTCTAAATTTTTTTTACCTAAATTGAAAATTGACAATACATATATTTTTTCTTTGTGTATACAAAAAAAAACAAAAGCAAAAAGCGAACAAAAATTCCAGAGACCTGGTGGGTTAAAGTTTGTCAAGCTGTCGCTGCTTTTCCGTGGCAAGTGGCAGACTAATTAATGAATTGGCATAAGTTTCTGCTACCTCCTCCACCCCAGCCTCGAAAACAACAATTCCACACTCCACTGTACACAACATAAATGTCAGAAGTAGGAAGGGAAAAAGGGAAAAGGAAGGAAAGGGGACAAAACTGTGTGTTATAATTTACTTGTTGGCCTCTGTCTGACTTTATTTATAAGTTATATGGCAAAAATATTATAAAAATATTATAAAAATTCTAACAATTATTAAAATAAATACAAATACAAAATATTTAATATAATTTATATACTTTTAAGTTATATAAAAATTATAAGGTATACAGAAATATTTTCGAAACACTGAAAATCCTTTAAAACAATTTCATTATTAATGCTAATCGGCGATTACTTGAATTTTTAAGTTATTTATTTAGTTATAAATTATAGAAAAATCGTTTAAAATCCCTCAAATATTTTAATTATTTATCTTAAACCGCGATTTCTTGGCCTGCAAGTTTATTGCTAATTGCTGAAAACCGAAATTCCAACTAGACACCGCAGAGGGAGCTACAACACCACCACTGGCTCAGCCACTGAGCTGCTTTCCCCCACCCTACCAACCCCCTAGGTGGGGTTTCCAAACCCCCCCACCGAAAATCCAGAAAAGCCACCGAAACATGGAAGCCGGGAAATTGCTGCCAATTAGCGAGTCTTGTGCGAGCAGGCAATTATTATGCGCTAGATGTTGCTGCGGCTGATGCCAGGCCAAATTAGCGACAGCCACGAAATAAGTTTCCTTGTTTAACTAGTGGCGTCGTCTCTGCCAGTTTTTCTATCCTAACTAGATTTGTTTTAAAGCAAAAAATATATTGTATATGATTTAAAGCTAAATTAACAAAATTTATACTTAAATGTGTCATGTTTTGGAATGATTCTCTTAAAACTAGATTTCTTAGCTGAAAAATTCCTGTATTTTACTTATTTTTTAAACTTATAAAAGTTTAATCTTTTTAAACTTTTAAATCCATATTAATTTTATTTAAAAAAAACTTCATAAATAATTACAACAATTTGTCTATATTTCTCTCTCTGCCAGCTATCAGGACATCTAAGTGGCTGAGCAAAAATTGTAGCACACTTTTAAGCGTTGGCCATTTCTTCTCCTGTTTTTTTTTTTCCTTGGCTTTCTTTTTTTCTTCATTTTATTTGGGCAGAGCTTGCAGGACCCGAGTGCCATAAAAACCACAACAAAGAATTGCATTAAAAAAAAATATGTGAACACGCGTTGCCCCCTGTAAATTGTAAATCTAAACCCACAGAAGAAAAAAAAAAATGAAACGAGAAAATAAAATAAAAAATAAAAAACCAAAAAATACTAGAGGAAGCAAAAGCAAGAAGGGAAAAAAAGGGACATTAGCCGCATTTTGTCTTGGCAACCACACACACACACAGTTACATACCTCACCAAACACACGTGTTCATTTTGTGCATGCGAATCACGTAGGTGAAAGGGGCGGCGGCGCCGGCAAAAATTTTTGTTAGGTGTTGCTGGTGTTTTTGTAGCTAGTTTAAATGCTCAACGCCATGCCATGCTCATTTTTTAGTGAAGTTTTATCCAAAAGACAAAGTCTACGACATGTACGTGCAACAATACAAGACGACGAGTGACTGAGAGACGAGTGAGGAGAGACGAGTGAGGAGAGACGAGTGAGGAGAGACGAGTGAGGAGAGACGAGTGAGGAGAGACGAGTGAGGAGAGACGAGTGAAGAGAGACGAGTGAGGAAAGACGAGTGAAAAGAAAAGACGAAAGAGAAGAGATGAGTGAGAAGATAGAAATAAACGGGCGGCAAGAGACGAGTAAGGAAAGACAAGTACTTCTAAATTGAGAATAGCGAGTTGAGATGGCCTATGTTAAATAACTAGGGCCCTCGAATATCCATTTAGATAAATGATGGGACATATGCACCTGCTCTTCCACTTTCTCTAAATATTAATCAAGTTTTACACTTGCTTTTACAATTTAGAACCTTTTTTCTTTTCTGTGGTTTTTCCTTTTTGGACATAAATTCAAACAATATTTTGGAAAAGTTGAAGTAGGGCTAACAGTGCAAATGAAAAGTGAGCTTAGCCACAAAGTGACAATAAAACGAACCAGCAACACACATGAGCCCAGAAGTAACACCATTGAATGCTATAAAGCTAATACAAAATATAGGGAAACATCAGAAATTATAAGGAAATAGTGAGAGTACACTTTAAGAAATTAGGGTAAACTAAAAATATATTTAAAAAAAAAAAAAAACAAAAGAAGTAAACCAAAAGTAATAAGGAAAAATACATATAAAATTACAAAACATTTGTATGTCTTTGGGAAAAGTTATTATCTATCTTAACTCCTTAAAGCTTATAAATTTATGAAGTATTTCGTTTTTGTTTTCAGTGCACATATGTGTGTGTTTATTTGCTTTTTGGGGTTTCAGTTTGTGCTTAATAAACTGTTTAAGTTTTGAAATGCAGACGGCTGAGTGGCAGACAGAATGCTTCACAGACGGCCCAACTTATTGTTCAAATTGTGCCGCAGGCAACAAACCCATACACACACAACACACACAACACACACAACATACACACACACACACATGTGACTGCATAATAAGCAAGTGCTTGAAAGGCCTCAAAAGCAAACAACAAAAGCAACAGCAACACGAGTGGAACAAGCCACCTCAACGATTCTGTTTGGGTTGCTGATGATGCACAACACTGGCAGCAACGGAAACAAGAAGGGGTTTTCCACTGGGAGAGATTTTCCAAAGGTGGGGGGTGGGGGGTAGATTTTCCGAGAGGGGGATTTTAAAGGGTTTAGCCTGGTTTGTGCATGTTTGCCGTACTCGGAGGAGTGCATGCAAATTTGCATAGATTCCCAGCATCACGTTCGCAGGTGAGAACCTGTCCTGCAAGGGAAAAACCATTGGGGAAATTCCAGAAGAAGGAACCGGAAAAAGCCAGGAAAAACCCAGTAAAAATTACCAAGAAAATCTTAGGGAATAAATTTAACTAATTAAACACCTTGAAGCCTTCAAAAACGAACAAGTTTTCCATTAAAAAATGTATAAGTATTGAATATAGTAATAGTAATATTTCATAAATTCTTTTAAAAATTAAAAAATATATATATATATTTTATCTCCCTTATTTTCAGCTTATCTTTGACCTTTTATAAAGTAGAAAAGTCACCCTCTCCCTTGCAAAGGTACAACTTTTTCGGTCATTGAGTTCAGTTTTCGGGGGTATTGAGTCGTGAGTCTGGGTCTGTGTGGAGTGTGCGTTGTGTGTGTGTGTGCGTCATAATTATAAGGACACTTGAGATGGGAATTAATTACACAATTTGTGAGCGAATTTCGGGGTGGCGGCGGCGAAAGCGAAGACAAGGCCCGCCACATTAATTAGCGTTCATCAATCATGTTTGACCGCAGCAACAGCAGTCGTGAAGGAGGACACTTGAGAGCCACCACCACCCACAGAGTGTCCTTAAGGATATCAGTAGAAACGTACTCCACCTCCTCCTGCTCCTGCTCCTCCTGCTCCTCTGGCTGTCTCCAGCAGTCTGGCGCAAATATTGCGCAATTTGTCGTCATTATCCAGGATATTGAACCTCATAATGTGCGTCGACATCATCAATTCCAAAAATGTTGACGTGGGCTCGGGTTCTTGGATGGAAATTGAAGGGATGAAGGGGTGAGATCAGGGGGGTGGAGAGGGTGGTTATAGGTGCTGTGACTTTCAGCCATCTTTAAAATATGATGTCAATAAAATCCACAGGATGTAATCGATTTAAGCCAACACTTAAGTTAAGGCTCACTTGGGATTTATTTAAAGAGTTTAGGAAAAGAACCAAGTTCCCTAGAACTTACATTTTTTTTAGTTTTATCTTTAAAATATATTTTCTATATTTTTCAGTTTATAAAAAACTCCCAAGAGCTGCCTATTTCCTTGGCGTTAAAACTTCAATCAGGAAATATTATCGCCCCTATTTATCCCAACGTCTGCAAGAATAATTGAACCAAGGGAAAAACAAAAAATAAGCCAAAAAGCGAAGGAAAAACCCGGCTTCGGGAAAAACGAAATCAATCGAAACGATTTAAAGCCGCAATTTTCAACGGTCGGCTTGTGCGAGCGAGTCGGTGGTTAGTGCGGTTTCTTTCCGTTTCCGCTTCCGGTTCCCCGGTTCCCCCGTTCCCCTTCCGCTGTTACCGTTAGAGCAGTACCCAATCCTTGTTCCCTTTCCCAATGGCACAGACAGAATTGACAATCATTTTACACTTGGCAGGATATTATGTAAATTGCTTTTCATATTTGTGCAACATTTAAATTTGCAAACACACTCCAAACACAGGGGGAAAAGCGGCGAGAAAAAACCCAAAAGAGAAAAGCGGATGACAGCTGGCGGGAAAATGGATGGAAAATGGCGGGTGTGGAAAGTAAGTAAATCACGACTCTTTGGCTGTGTGTGTGTGTGTTAAGGATGAAACCCAACGGCAACATCATTATAACGATAGGCGGCAGCAGCCAGCAAAGGCTGATTGAATGCGCGACTGACTGGCTGACAGGCTGAATGAATCAGTGACTGAATGAATGACTGAGTGAATGAATGAATGAGGGAATGACTGACTGTATGACTGACTGAATGACTGACTGAATGACTGACTGTATGGCTGACTGTACGACTGACTGACTGAATGAATGAACAACTGATGGCAGTTGGCAAAGAGGAAATAGAGACGGCACTTGTGTCGCGGCCTCGGGGAGAAATTAACGATGCGTGAAAAGTCTCTCGCTGATTTCGACTGATCACACTGAGCCAAATTAAGGTATACTACAAATAAATAATAATAAATCAAATATTTGTAGTTAAATGAAATCTCCTAAGCTAATAGCTAAGCCTCTTGGCGACTTGCTTGTTTATTACAAAACCAAGTGACTGACTATATCTTCATCTCCGCCCCTGGGCGTGTCTGTGTTTTTTACATTTCTCTCAATTTTTTTTACAGCCTTGGCAGCAACAAAAAATATACAGAAAGGGGGGAAAAAGAAAGGGGGAAGCAATCGCAATGTGTCAGTTTTAATGGGCCTGCAATTGCCGCAGGCGCTTGATGTCGGTCTCCATCTCTGTCTCTTTTACTGTGTGTTCCCCCCTCCCTCCTGTCATGCCTTCCTTGCTCCATTTCTGGCGAGGATTCGGTGTAACACCGATTGGGTGCTAAGTGCATTTCCCATATAGCATATATATCTGTGTATATTGCGCCTGCAATTAAGCTTCGGGGCACAGGGCATTGGACAGACATAAAAATGCAGGCTGATTTAGGAGGAATGCCAAATTACAAGGACATTCAATCCATATTTATGGCCTCAAGGATTATGGGGTAAAGCTATTGGAGCAAAGGATTATAGGGGAATTTTTTCAAGCTGAACGAATTTTTTTTTTGGGAAAAGAATAAAAACATATTGTTTAAATGTTTTTTAAATATTTAATTTGGCTTAAAAAAAATTCTAAATTCTTTAAAAAATAATTTTAAAACAATTATTTATATTTTAAAAAAATTATTACGCATTACATATTTAAATAAAAAGTTGTGAAACCAGATTTTATATAAATTTTTTAGTTAAAAAAGTTTTAAAATAAATATAATTAACTATATTAAATTATGAATTTAATATTAATTAAATACTGAATTTTTAAAATTTAAGCAACTTATAAAAACATTTTTTTTATATTAAAATATATTAAAAAACCCATTAAGCTCATTGTTAAAAATAAATTGCAAGCCATTGTGTCAAGTTAACTAAGAAATAAATTAAGTCAAGAATATAACGGACTCCTAGAAGGACTCTGCCAAAATGAATATCGAATATCCTGGCTCCTATTGCAATGTAATTGAAGCTCATCAGGACAAAAATACAAATGAAATGTGACGTAGACACACTCACACACATTAATTCCTTTTGACCCTGTGGACCCAGAGTACTAATTGGTTTAATATTACGCATACGCAGCGTTGCCCCCGTATGTTGCCTATAAATGAGACCGACTTGGCTCTGCGTTAATCAAACATATTAAATTAAAAAAATAATTATAAAGTAAATTGAGATTGTGTGTATGTGTGTGTACACAAAAAAAATTGATTGCAAAACGTTGTTACATTTTTCTGTTAATTAAAAATTACAATCCGAGTGTTGCCTTTTGTTACATTTACAGATAATTGTGGCAGAGAGTGTACATTAAATGTCAGAGAACTAATTAATGTCACTCAAATGTATATATAAATTATATAAAATATTTAAAATTATTAACCCCCAAATCAAAAATCCTTAGTCAACAAAACTGTCCAGATACCTGGCTACTCTTTTTAGATTTGTAAATCTGTTGGCCATTTACTCTTCATTATCTTCAGGGGACCGAAGGCAAAAACTCACCTGGAAAAAAAAGAAGGAAAAACATTGTTTGGTTAGAGAAAAATGTGGAATATATTTTACAAAGTATATGGGCGTGTGGGCAAAATATATATATGTGTGTAGACAAGCTGAAAATCTTTATTACACAGCAAAGCCCGCCCCCGTCCTCCTACATATTTTGGTTTCGGTTTTGCTTAAAAAAAAAAAAAATACATATAAAAAAAAGCAAAAGAACGTAAGAGAAAAAGGCCCATAAACTAGGTCAAAGGTTTCGCCTACCCGAAAGGCATCTCTAAAAATTTAGTTATAAAATCCCAAAATCAGCTTGCCACACAGGCAGCAAATGTATTTGCCTATTTACAGCCTATTGCACACTTTTCCAGCACCAAAAAAAAAAAAAAAAAAAAAAAAAGGAAAACCAAAAAGGGAACACAACAAAAAAGAAAAAGAGAGAAAAAAAAATTGGTAAAAACTTAGTCGAGCGCAAACCGAAAACTAAATTGAATTGTGCGCCATGGGGATGAAAGCATGTGTGTGTGTGTGTGTGTGTTTGATGGCTTGGATATGGGAATATCGGGGATATATATATATATCGGATCTTGATCTCTCCCCGACCCTCCCCCCTGGAACCCTCTCTTCTTCACTTACCGAGAATGCTTTGAGAAATACCAAACACTGTATGATGCCCTCCATGGTGTCGCCGGTGAGGCAGAAGGTGCCTGTCAGGTGGCGTCCCTTGCGACCCACAGTGGCCGCTGCCAGCGAGGCATGAACTAGGGCTCTTTGTTGTCCACCTGAACCGACGGCACCAGCACCACCCACTGCACTGACACCACCATTACCACCACCACCGCCCACACTGACAATGCCCTTGCCAGCGGCGGCAGCGGCGGCGGCTGTGGCCACCACGCCGCTGGTCAGCATTCGTGGCAGAGGCGCCGCTCGCATCAGACGCTCCAGCGAGTCCATCGGTACTATCGCTGGTTATCGGGGGCTGCAGTTATCGTTGTTTTGTGTTTATTTCCGATTATTATAACGGTTTCTGTTTTGCACTTTTAATCTTCGATTTATAAAGTAGTTTAATCGCGTTTTTTTATGCTTTTGTTAACTGTTTTTCTTAGTCTATCAGCGCACATTTTACTCAACTGCAAGTATGTTTTTGATTAATTTTGGTTTTTTTTTTTTTCTCGATTAATTTCGATTAAATTTTTGTGTAGAAAAACCCACATTAAACAGAAACCAATCACAAAAATTAGTACTTTTTTTTAGAATTTGCCAAAAAGCACAGAAAAATACTTAAAAAAATTAAATAGAAATTAAGGAAAAACTGGAAAATATAAAATATATGTAAAGAAAACTGATAGAAAAGGCAGAACTACACATGGTTATCGGTCAAAGGCTGGCGGACAACTGAAGCTGCAGCAAACTGTTACTGCCATTGCTTCTGTTACAGCCAAAACAGTGACCCAACTACAAGTCACTATTCACTATTCTATATATAATTTATGTCCCTTCGAGGGACAGAGATGGAGAGATGGAGAGAGAGAGAGAGAGAGAGAGGAAGCTGAGGAAACTGAGGGAAACAGAGCAAACACCGGGGGGGTGTTGTAACTATCAATAACCGAGGAAAGTAGGCAACGAAAAAAATTCCCATAAAAAGAAAAACATACACACAGAAAATAGACAAGACAGTAGGAAAACCCAAGGAGGAACTGAGGAAATGAACTGCGAAATGCAAAATGTCATTGTGATGACTTTGTGGGCAAGCATTTGGCACTTTGTATACCAAAATATACGAGCATATTCCAAGAAGGCAACATGACAGCCACGACTAACAGAGAGAGCATCAGTCACAGGACTCCTCCTCCTTCTCCTCCTCCTCCTCCTGCTGACCGCTGACTGGGGACTAATAAAATTCAAGTTAAATGGTTGTTAAAAATTTATAGCAGACGCCTCAGCTTCCGTATGCCATTTGAAGACATCGAGGAACAGCAGCAGGAGCAGCACAAGAAACTTCGCCAGGAGCATAGTCTAAAAAGCTGACAGGAGGTCGGTCGGTTGGTCCCTGGGTTTCGGTTCTTATGGCCCCACACTTGCTGTCATGTCACAAAAATGTCACGGCAATAAAATTCTGCACTTAGTTGGTGTTTAAGAATATTGAATATTTAATCTCTGGTTAAAAGTTGTGAGTATTTTTTGAGGAATTTATTGAGCATTTATTTCATTTTCCTGTTTAAACGAAAAGTAGAACATTTCATAATTAACCTCTGGTTAATAGTTTTGCCATTTTTTAAGAATCTAAATAAGAAAGGTCTAGTTTTAACCTGTGGTTAGCTTAAATGTTTACCTGAGATTAATTAAAATATTAAGAGTGGAAGGGAAATTTATGTTGTCAATAAAAAACCCTTAAAAAATGCAATAATAAAAACTTGTTGATTTCAATGAATGTAAAATGCCTTTTAAAAATTCCCTTTAAAAAATTCCTTTTAAAAAAACTTCCTTTTAAAAATCTTCCTCTTTAAACTAAACTTCCTTTTTAAAAAATATAAAAACCCCTTTGAAAAATGTTCAAATTAATTTTCTTTTTTAGCCATCGAACCAAACAAATTCAAGTGGAAACTTTTGCCGCCTGTCTGCCAACGGCCTCCATGTGTGTGTGTACGTTTCTTTCTAGACTCGTTCTTTTTTTTTCCCCCGGAATTTCCCCACCGGCAGCAGTTACAGTTACAGTTGAAGAAAAATAAGCATACAGCTGCTTGACAGTCAGACAGAGGCTAGTGAGTTCTTCTTGGGGTCCTTGGCTCTCGTCTCCTCTGGCTTTGGGTCCGCATTTGGCTTTGGCTTTGGCCAGAGCCGTCATCCGTTGGCTCTTCCGCTTCCATTGGCCCTGGCGCTTCAAGCGTAATTTATCTGCTGCCCCCAAAGGAGGAGGCAGAGAAGAGGTTTTGGGTAGCCGGGAAGCACAGGCGCAGGCACAGGAGCCTGTCAACAGTAGGAGGAGGAGGAGGAGGAGTCCTCCTGGCCTGGACCGGCTTGGGTAAAATTTATGCAAGCCGACGTATGGCCCAAGCAGGATGAGAGACAGAAATATGTGTTGGCAGCAGCGCACAGGAAAAGCCAACGAGCGAAAAGCGGCTGTGGAAAAACAGAAGGGCAAGGGGACCAAGAGGAGAGTGAGAGACTGGGAAAGCCACAGTATATTAACTGCAGCTAAATCAAACTTTTGAGCCAAGTTATGAATTATTTGCCATTGTGCAGCAGGCGAAACATTCCTTTGTCCCTTAACTGTGCCTTTTTCCTTGTTTGTCTTTATATTTTTTTTCAAGCAGGAAGCCTTATTCCTTTCTCTATTCTTGGTAAAGGTAATCCGCCGCTCGAACTGAAGTCAATTTGAGCAACATCTTGCCCTGCTCCTGGTTATACAAACAAGATTCCACATTCCGTTTCTTGGAAAGGTCCTTTAGTTTTTATTTTCTGTCTAGCTGTGATGATTTGCCATTTGGCAGAGGCACGTAAATTGAACGGGCCGGGGTCAAAAGTTCAGGGGTAAAAAAGAAAAAAACGAAAACAAAAACAAACAAAAAAGCATCGAGAAAACTCTAGCAAAAATTAAGTGAAAATAATAAACCCAACACACACACACACACATCAGGGAAAGGAAGTTTGAGTGGGAAATGTCCTAGGCAAAGGTAAAGGGGCATTACACACACGTTGACCAATGTGTGTGGGTGTGTGTGTGTGTGTGTCCTGCTGCTGCCTGATGGCATTACAGTTAATTAAAGGTAAACCCATAGACCCATGCCATCACCTCGCACAGTGGTTGGAAAATAAAAAGGAAATGGTTAAATTTTTTAGTTTCCTGTTTTTTTATATATTAACTATTTAGAGCTGCAAGTCGAAATATAAATTAATCGATAGAAATCGATAAATAAATAAATGTAAATACATCGACTAAATAGAAAATTAAAAAAGGTAAAGAAAGAATATTATAGTGGGAAATTAATTTAAAAAAAAATTAGAATTTGTTTAGGCTTAAATTAAAGCCTTAAGTTAAATAAAAAATTTATTATTAAATTTTTTAAATGTAAAATAAATAGCAATAAAATGTATATTCGATATGTCGATGTTTTTAAATAATTAAGACCAATAATTATTTTAATTATAGAAACCGATAGCTGAAATATTTGTAAATAAAATTAAATTAAAAATAAAAATAAATTAAATTTAACAATTTTTTAAAATATTTAATAAATTAATTCACTGTATAAATGTACTGGAAACGTATAACTTTTTTGGGTTAACAGGTTTTTTTTATTTAAAATATCATAATATTTAATTTCGATAACTACTGAACTAAATTTCGTGTATTTTTCATTCATTTATCGATTACATTTTATTTTTTAAATTTTATTTATCGATTTTAATACTTTTTTAAGGCCTTTCTGGAAGATCCTTTTCTAGGTATTCCATGACTAAAAGTGGTTTGCGTAGAACCCTTTTGCGTGTGTGTTTTTGTGTTCACAAAACTGGAAACTTTGCAAATGAATGGCAAGGAATTGGAAATAATGAGCCGTATTTACATTTCAAAGCGCTCTACCCGGGTCCGGGCACAACAACTTTTTTAGATCCTCCCAACCGGTCCAGAACTCTACGCCGGACCAAAAGGAGAAGGATTGCCAGACTTGGGGAAACGGGGGCTTTTTTTCAGGGGGTGAAAATCTGCTGCTTGGAAGGAGTAAATTGCGAGAGCTTTCGGTGGCAGGATTGCATACAATTTGTTTTATGGCCATGGCGTGCACATTAAACGCGCACTTAATCACACGCACGGGGCGTGGCTCTGGCAGAGTTAACCGCCCAGCAGCAGAGGAAAATACCAAAACCAAGCCAACCCACCCACCAAAGACGTCTGTGGCGACAAATCAAATTGATTTCGTTCTTGGTTTTCTCTTTTTTTTCTTCTGCTATATACATATATATAAATATATATATAGATATATGTATGTATGTATATTTTAGCCCCTTTGTTGTGCTGTTTTGCGCCTTATTAAATCACTTTTATTGCCATTGAAATGTGCAAAAGTTTTCTTCAAGCCGAGACAAGGGGGCGTATACGTAATATGATTTTTAGCTGCCCAGAGAAAAATAATTCATATTTATGGTAACTTTCCTGTGTTAGCACAGTTCATTGGCAAAACGTCGAAGAGAGAGAGAATCGTCGTCATCAACGACGAAAGCTCATTATGATGATGCCTGGGCAGTAAATGATATTTTTGTGGCGAAATATGTACATACATCTATATGTATATATATATGTAGAACTAGGACTAGGCTTCTGCTTGTTTTTCTGGTATTTGTTGAAGGGGATTTGTGGGGGAAACCATGACCAGTTGCCCCACGGCCACCGTCAATGTCCTTTGTGCGCCTGACAACCGCCACAAATAGACAAGACAAACAACGCACGCACACTGGAGGCGTATTATTTTGCCTTGAGATGAGTCCATCGACTGGGTTTCATGTTTAACACACGTCAAGACAGGACAAGAAAGGATAGGACAGGACAGAAACAAAACAAGGCAAGACAAGACAGAACAGGACAGGTGATTCTGGATCATAAATAATAAGCCTGTACAGCTTGGCATCCTTTTTGAAAACTACTCTTAAACTTTAAATATTATTTATTTAATTTTCATTACGAGAAATGTACTTACTTTTTATTTTAGCCCTGGCTTAAAAAAAAATGTTAAACCATTTTTTTCACAAACCCCATTATCTGCCTAATCTGCAGTTAAAATAAAAATATAAAAACAGACCCCTAGAATCAGAGCCACAGCGTTTCAGCGAGGCGTGTAATTAAATTTTCATGCCACCTGCCGGCTGAGTTTTCCGGGGGATCAAAAAAATGGTATAAGGGGAAAATGGAAAAAGGGGGTGGAAAAAAAAGGAGAGTGGCATACAAAGAATGCAAATTGCCGGGGCTATTCCAAAATGCAAGCATCAACGCCTTCGAATGCAGCGAAAGCAGGCGGAAGTAAATGCAGTAGCAGCAGCAGCAGCAGCAGCAGCAGCATCTCTCTCCCCCTTTTTCGCATACGTTTTCCGTCATTTTTCCACTATTTTTTTTTTCTTGCCACATCTCACCTGCCTGCCTGCCTGCCACTCGACAAACGACACTCGAGTGGTCAGGTGTTAACAGGTGAAAAAAAAACACACCCTACTTGAGCCTAGCTGCCTTTCATAAGATCTATTCCCGTCTCTTAGACTTGGGTTTAAGTATTTCTTCAAGTGTTTAAGTTGGGCTAATTAAAAATGTTATGGAAGAAGGTTAAAAAAGGGAATACAAATTTAGAAAAATATAAAGAAATAGAAAATTATAGGAAAATATTAAAAAATATTGAAAAATATAAAAAATATAGAAAATAAAATATTAAAAAATATTTAAAAAAAAATATAAAAACATATAAATAAATTTAGCAAAATATAACAAAATATAAAAAAATATGAAAAAATGTAGAACAAGAAAGAAAGCTAACTTTGGCCAGCCAAAGTTTGTATACCCCTGCAGGTAACAATTTAAATATATCAAAACTAAGCCAAAAATGCATTAATTTCGATTCGGAAAGCAGTTTTGTGTTAGTTTTTATTAATTTAAAAAAACTGCATACCAAATTTAAAATTTTAAGAAATTCAAATTTTGGCCAAAATCTGAGAATTTTAATGATGTAACCCCTTATCAAATTTCTTGAAAATGGCTAAATATTTGTTTTCCTCCGGACATGGCTTAAACGATTCGCATTTGAATGCTGATAAAGAATATATATGGTTTATGGGGTCGGAAATGATTCCTTCACCTAGAAAAAATATTATTTTGTATTATAAAATCCGATTTTTTAGATTAAAAAATTTCTTATAATTACCAGAATTTTTTAAATTTAAAAATATCGTAACTCGGCCAAAAATGCATTAATTTTAATTCGGAAAACAGTTTTGTGGAAGTTTTTCTACAGTTAAAAAAGCTGCATACTTCATTTAAAATTTTAAAAAATTAAAATTTTTATCAAAATCTCAGAATTTTAATGATGATAATGATAACCCCTTATCAAATTTCTTGAAAATGGCTAAAAATTTGTTTTCCTCCGGACATGGCTTAAACGATTCGCATTTGAATGCTGATCAAGAATATATATGGTTTATGGGGTCGGAAATGATTCCTTCACCTAGAAAAAATAGTATTTTGTATTATAAAATCCGATTTTTTATATTAAAAAATTTCTTATATTTACTAGAATTTTTTAAACTTAAAAATATCGTAACTCGGCCAAAAATGCATTAATTTTAAATCGGAAAACTGTTTTGTGCTAGTTTTTCTTAGTTTTATAAATCTGCATACTTCATTTTATTATTTAAAAAATTCAAATTTTGGCCAAAATCTGAGAATTTTAATGATGTAACCCCTTATCAAATTTCTTGAAAATGGCTAAAAATTTGTTTTCCTCTGGACATGGCTTAAACGATTCGCATTTGAATGCTGATCAAGAATATATATGGTTTATGGGGTCGGAAATGACTCCTTCACTTAGAAAAAATATTATTTTGTATTATAGAATCGGATTTTTTATATTAAAAAACTTCTTGATTTTTTTTTTAATTAAAAATATCATAACTCGGCCAAAAGAGCATTAATTTCAAATCGGAAAACTGTTCTGTGCCAGATTTTCTACAGTTAATAAATTTGCATACTTCATTTAAAAATTTTGAAAATTCAATTTTTTATCAAAATCAAAAATTTCAATGATGTAACCCCTTATAAAATTTTGCAAAAATGGCCAAAAAATCGATTTCTTCCTGACATATCTGGAAAGATTCCCCTGTTGATGCTGATCAAGAATATATATACTTTATAGGGTCGGAAACGTCTCCTTCACTGCGTTGCAAACTTCTGACTGAAATTATAATACCCTGCAAGGGTATAAAAATGTAGAAGAAATATAAAAACAATATAAGAAAATAAAAAAAAATATCAAAAATATATAAATATAAATATTTAAAATAACTATTTTATAAGATATAAACAAAAAAACTAAAATAAAATAATTAAAGTACAAAAAGGAAGAGGGTTTATGAGTTGAATTTTACTTGGAAATATACATATTATTATTGGGTATATATATTTATATATACATATAAAATATATACTTTATAACACCCTTAACCCTTGTTGTCAATATCCTAGTACTAGCTGACTTTTCTTGCTCTTCTGCGGTGACAAACTTTTCTCTATTTCCAATGCTCGCTTGGGTTAACTGTCGATTCAACAAGTTAAAACACCAGACCGCAGACAGTAAGTTGTATAGAAATACAAACTAACATCTATCTATTTATATATATATATATATTAAATATATATAAATATAAATATATTTATATAGATAGTGGCCCTCATTAAGCCGCAGCAGATAAAGCAAACAAAGTTGCGCCCAAAATAAATTTTTTCCTTTACTTTCTCTATAAATTAAATACACACACATATAGAAATCAGTAAAGTTAAAAGCAAACTTTATCCGTGCGGCATTTACAGCAGCAAAAATAATAATTAGCAAAAGGAAAATAAGGGATTAAAGAAGGAATTAAATTTATAAGCGGCTTTTAAAGAGAGAAACAAATTAAATAAAAAAAAGAAGATCAAGAAATTATAAAATAAATATAGAAAGTAACAAGAAATTTTCCCTTAAAACTGTTTATATAAAAAAATATGTTTTATAAATTTTTTAGAAAATATAGAAAGAAAACTGGATTTGTTTTCCCTAAATCTGTTTATAGTTTAGTCACAAAAAATGGCATTAATTAAGGCATAATTTATATATAAACTAAACTAAACTAAACACGTAGCAGCCAAGGCAAGTATAAATCACAAAATAAGGGGGATTCACACACGCCCCTTGCTCACACGAAGCTATCAATTCTGTAAAGTCACAGGAACAGACGCCGAGATTAATTGACTTGGATAAATTCCGCTGGGCTAATACGTCTTTGGGAATTAACCCACACACACGAACACACACTAACACCCACGATGTGTGTGTTCGTGGCTTAGGGTAAATTAAGTTGAGTATAAGTATCAGGCATTTGTTTCACTTAAATTTCCTTAGCCAGCTTTATACTTATATAATGATTTAATTTGGCTTTCATTTGGCTTCCATTTTGCTTTAATTTTGCTTCGATTTTGCTTTATTTTTAATATATATTTTTTTTTTTTCATTCATTTAACCGGCACGAATGGGTTAAGCTGACCGTGACTGCATGACTGTGGGTCATTTCTCATGACAGCAAAGAGTGTGGCCTGCTGCTGGGTTAATGATGCAGAAGAATATTGCCCTTGACGCGGCACAACTTTAGCAGGAAAAGCCAACGAGGGTGAGAGCAAGAGGGAGGTTAGGGCCAGCGAGATGGATGGGTTCTCTGGGTTTTTGGCAAAAGTTAGTCAAGGGTAGAGTATAGGGAGGTTTGCTTGACTACTCGCCATGATGCTGCATTTATGGACACACAAGCGTGTATCTCTATTAATGCTATATAATTGCTAGTTCCTGACTATTCAACATGAAACAAAAAAGAATCGCAGCATACTTTTTGGCGCAACAACAAAGGGGAAATCCCCTACAAATACGACACAGTTGGTGGCAAAAGAGAGAAAATGGAGACAAAAATGCATTGATTGATTATTTTCCTTTTTCCTTAAAATTTGTGGTATATCAATTTCAATTTTTTAAATCCTTTTCTAAAGCATCTAAAAAATTCATTAAATTTTTAAAAATATATTTATTAAATTATTAAATACAAACTAGGCAACTATTATAATGAAAACCACTGTGGCATAATACACATGTGTGTATATGCAACACACACGCAATCGGCATTCGGGCTAGAGATGTGTGTGTGCTTGGTAAAAACAAACAATAGTAAAACTGATTAAGTCGGGGGAAAACCACATCAAGCTAAACGATGATGAAGAAAAGACCAAAAGATTACGAACGTTGAACGTTGAACGCCGAGCACAAAAGAGAGCGAGTACAGAGAGAGTGGGAAAGAGAAACAAATGGTAAAAAAAAAAGGGAAAATCGGGGGAAAATCTGAACGAGAGTGAGGCTTAGGTTTTGGAGGATGAGGGGGGGAAATGTTAACTTGATGCGGGCCAAGGATACACAAACACACATGGTCACTGGAGATGAAAACGAGGTCCAAGGAATAAAAGAATACAAAGCACACACACATATATATACATATATATATATATATATATATAGTCCGAAAGCATATCGAATAATTGAAAGGATATATAGGAGTATATATATGTATATATAGAGAGAGAGAGAGAGAGATAGAAAGAAAGAGTAAGGGAGACTGGGGGACAATTTGTAAGATATGATAGTAATGCTCTACAGCTTTTTCTGCCTCTACTCCCTCCCCCCTTATACCCTTACTAAGGCTTTACTTTTCGTTTTATTTCATTTTTCCTCCTTTTTGGGTTACGCCACCAACAATGACAGCAAAATTAGTCATTGTCCTCGACTCCCCAGCTTCCCAGCTTCCTAGCTTCCAGCTCCTGTCATTTGCATATATGTGAGGGCCTTCCTAGTCCTGACAATTATGTACAATTTACTTTGCATAACACTCGAAAGCAGAGGTTTAAAAGATGCCTTCCCTTCTCACTCTCCTCTCCTTCGTATAGAGGGACAAGGACCTGGCCAAAGCCAACTAGTTAGCATATTTGTTGTTTTCCCCAGTTCATCCCCAAAACCAGGGAATTCTCACAGGAAAATAGAAAACAAAAATGGAAACCAAAACAAAGAGACAACAACAAAAAAAATATAGGGTGAAAAAAAGGTAACTCAAAAATCAACAAACACAAGTAAAAAGTTTCGAGTACCACATAAAGGCAGAAATTTTAGACACGCGTAGAAACACCACACGCATAAATCTCAGTCCAAGCCAACAAAATTTTCACATCCACATTTTCCACATCTCGAGATAATACAATATGCAGTGGGAATCTCTGTGTGTTATAATAGTTAGTTTGTGACCTTACTAGTACTCTTTGGACACCACACCGTCACGTGTGCGAGTGTGTTGTTGAGTGGTTTTTGAGCTGCAAAAAGTTAGTTGGGAATTATTAGCCAGAGCTAAAGAGAGAACGAGAGAGAGGTAGCTAATGTGTGATAGAGCGAGTAAGAGAGCGAGGGGGAGAGAGATCAAAATAGGTTAGTGGTTGTGGAATGTGGTGAAAGATCGAAAGTGGTGGGGTGCCTTTTCAAAAAAAATAAAGAAATTAAATTCAAGTGCAAGGTGATAAAAAATATATTAGAAGGGAGGTTTTTAAAATTCTTTTTATTATCAAGATTAAAGAAAAAATTCCTTGTTGGTGAGGGGCTATGGTGAAAAGTGTGTGCAATGCTGGCTGCTTCTTGTTGGTGAACTGTTGGTGAAACCATTACTATTGGCCCAAGAGCTATGAAAAGATAGTGACTTTAAGTGGACTTTTATGTTACTTTGGGTGATTTTAAGTTAATTTTCTTGATTTAAAGTGACTTAAGGTAATGTTTAAGTACTATTAAGTGAATTTGGTGGCTTTTAGCTGACTTAAGGTGAATATGAGTGCCTTAAGGTGATCTTCTGAGTGACTTAAAAAAAGTTAGGTAACTTTTAGGTGGCTTTGAAAGACTTAAGGTGACTTTGGGTGACTTAAGTTGATTTTAAGTCGACTTTGAGGTGACTTGTGAGTGAATTAAGGTGACTTTAGGTGACTCTGAGTGGACTGACAGTGACTCTTAGGTGACTTTAAGGTGACTTCTGGTGTCTTATAGTCGACTTTGGGTGACTTTGGCTGTCTTTAGGTGACTTTAAAGAATGGGTAAAGAAAACAGGTGACAGGCAGAGGTGAAAGCACATAACTAAAAATCAAAACCGAAGCTGAAAATGTTATAATAATGTCAAAAATGCTGTGCAAATTCTTTTGGGCAATGTATACGAGTATTTTTAATTTAGTTTCTATATTTCTTCTTCTTTTTTTGTGTCGGTTTTTGCTTCTTGTAGGTTCAATTTAAGTTTTTTTTTTTTAGTTGTTCTTAATAGTTTTTTTTTTACAGTTTGTTGGCTTTTGGTAGTTTTAGACTTGTTTTTTTTTGCTAACCTTGTGTGGGGTGTTTCGCATTGGGCAATAATTTTGTGATTTTGGTTGCATTTGATTCGATTTCGATTGCTTTTTTTGCTGAAGTGAATTTGAAAACTGATTTGTTTATGGTTTTTTTTTGTTTCTTTGATTGATTTTGGCCTCGATTTAGTTGGACTTTTGATTGGCTTTGATTTCGATTTAGGCGATTTTTGATTTCGATTCGTTTTTGTTTAGTTTAGAGTCTCTTTTGTATAAATTTTTCAATTCGATTGAAGTGCAATGGTGAGGGCTGGTCTTTGTACAGGTATGATGATCTGATATTAAATTGAGAATGGCGACTGATCTCTGATAGCGGTGATTTGATCTGATTTAGAACTTCTCGGATATGCTATAGATGCGCTTAACGCTCACGCACTTTCGTCGCAGACGTTCGCACTCGATTTCCCTGAAGTCGGCGTGCGAATTGTGACCCGATATCCCGTTGTAATCCTGTCCAGCAATATCGTCGATGGCTATGTGATGGATACGCGGCAATTGCCGGGCAGCAGCACAAATATCCGGCTCACTGGTGGCTCCACCCACGTATGAGGAATGCTGCTCTTCCACCAGATTTCGCTCCTCCACGTCGTTCTCCTCCTCGTCGTTGTCCTCGTCGTCGTCGTCGTCGTCCTGCTCTTGGCTATCTTCTAGGGTATCTGCCAAATATTGAATATGCTCTTCTTCGCACTGCGGACACTGATCCTCCTCGGTATCGTCCTCCTCGGGGAACTGCGAGTTCTGACTATGATTACTATTACTCTGACTGATGATCGCTCGCTTCAGTTCTATGAAAAGCGGTGACGATGATTGGAGCTGTTGCTGCTGCAGATGTTGATGATGATGATTAGCCGCCGTTGTGGTCACTCCCCCTGCTAGCAGACCTTGGCCTGGATCAAAGAGACTCGGTGGTATTTCGCCAGCGGGCAAGGGTTGACTGGTTATCACCGCCGCTGTGCCAAGGACACTGTGACCGGCCCCGGCTCCTGCCTCGGGATGGATGCGATTATCCGAGTTCGTCGACGAGAACTTGGAGAGTAGCGATCGTGAGCTGACCTTGTTCTTTAGTTGCTGCTGTTGCAGGTAATAATAGTCACGGGGCAGCGATGAGGTGGCATGCAGCGGATCCTCTGGATCGTAGTAGCCCAGGGCGGCGGGACGGAACAGGCCGGGTGTGCTTAGTGAGTGCAAAGCTTGCTGATTTGATTGGGATTGTGATTGCGATTGGGTTTGGGATTGTGATTCCTGATCATACGAATCACTAATCACACTCGCCGTAGAGGCTGTGGGCGTGGTTGTGCTGCCCAGCGTCGATTGGGAGCCACCGGCAGACGAAGCAGCGGCTGCAGCTGCGGCTGCGGCGGCGGCGGCAAACTGAGCGCCCAAAAGTGGGGTCAGGCCCGCAAGGAACTGTTCCTGCTGCTGCTGCTGACGCTGTTCGTCCAACTCGCGGCGATAGGCTTCGATTTGATCACTTGGCGATGGTGTGTTACTGTGAATGCAGCCCTGAAAGAAATCCAATGCCTCGTACAGGATGAAACACAGGCCCAGGACGAGGAATGTCTCCATCATAAGCAGCTGCTAGCCATTTGAAATTGATGCCGAGCGAAACGGTAACGGTAACGAGGAACGGAAACGGAAACGAAACGGAGGTAACGGAACGAAACGAAACGCACGTGATAACCGAAACGGAACGGAAACGAAACGATTTCAATTCTTTTCTTTTCTTTTTCTTTTACATAAATTTCAATTTCGTCTCTTGGTTTTGGCTTTATTTTCAACACTTTGGCACTTCATTTTCCTTCATTTGAGTTTACTCTTTTGTGTGGTTTTTCTTCGAGGTTTTTCTATTAGGTTTGTTATTTTTTTTTTTTTGTATTTTGTTTTTTTGGTTTTCCTTTTTGGTTTTCCGGTTTATCCTTGGCTGGAATTGAAATTGAAATTGAAGCGTTTTTCCCTTTGTTATTCAATGCAAATTAATTTCGAATTTGTTTGTCGTTTTATCTTTATCTTCGTCTTTTACACTTTTTGCCTTTTGTGTGCGCACTTTTCATTTGCATAAATTAAGTGTGAACGCTACATCTATATATTCTCGCTGGAAGCTTGTGCGTAACGTAACGGAACGGAATGAAACGGAACACATACAAGTTGACACATACACATACCAGTACATTGCTTTATATATACATATATATATATACAAATTTTTATATAGATATAGAATTATTTACATTAGAGATCTGGCGAGCAGAGCAAAGCAGAGAGATTAGTACACAAAAGTTCGAGCTTTCTTTTGTTTAATGTTTATTGTGCTGTGTGTGTGTGTGTGTGTGAGTGTGTTTGGAGAAAGTTTGCAATGGCTTTTTTTTGGAAAAAGTTTCCTAGAAAAAGAAATATAAAACCCAGACTCTAGGGAGTGACTATAAGCTAGGTCGTAAAGCTTGACGGAATTTTATAAAACAACCGAAAAGGAGAGTAAAGGATTCTCTTTAAAGAAATTAAGTTTATATTTTTTAAAATTTTAAAGGTTAAAATTTTTAAACTTTATAAAGTAAATTTATGAAATTCCTGAAATTTATTACTTTTCTCCAAGAACTTTTCCTCTACATCAAGCTCTTTCCAATTTTTTTATGCATCTATAATAGCTTTTAAAAATATTTAAAAAATTATAAACTTGGGAAAACTAAATGCTTCTGCATATTGAAATATCAAAAGGTTAACAAACCCAAATCGTTTGCCTTGTGCCTAGTGCATATCCTGCATATCCTGAATTATTGAGGATTACCCAGCTCTCAATTGAATCGATAAGTTACCCATAAGAGCCTATTCAAACTGTCTGTCTGCTGGCAACTGTGTATATGGGCTTCATAAATGTGAATTATTTCGCAGAGCATAAACAGAGTACAGAAAGAGTGGGATAGAGAGACTCAACTTGACTCATGCCTTATTCATGGCAAAATTGGAGTTCGGAGTAAGGATGAAATATGCTTGTTTATGCATTGAACATTCCAATCCACTCCACTCTCTCCTGCTGTTTGCATTTGGACTGTGTTGCACTTTTTTATGGTCAAAAAACAAGAGCCCAATGAGACATTTTAACGATTACTGCTTTGGCTTTATTTCTTTTTTCAATATTTGATTTGAATTTGTTATGCCATCGTAGTAACCTCTCCTTTTATGTCATCAGCTTTATGCTGATCGTCATTTCAGCTACCCGGATATACAGATATCATTATAAAACAGTACCTACTTTAACTCACATCATTCCAAAACATATATATAGTAATATATTAACGCGATTTCAACAGATATGGCAACAGATATTAATCAAAGCCGCCTAAACCACATGCGTCCCATGGATTACGGTCAAGAGCAGGGCCTACAGCAAATTCTACAGCCCTCAGCAGTTCAAGGTGACGACCAGGCACAGCAAGTTGTGCCACGAAAGACGATCTACACCCGAGCAGAGCTGATATGCCGGGACCAAACCACAAGTGAGTTTGTCCCTTATGTCCTTAAATTTGTACTCTAGGCACAATATTCTTGATATAAGTAAAAAATGTAGTTACTTTTTGGGTAGGATACTATGTAATAGCACAATAAATCATCTTCATACCTTTTTTTCTTAGCCAAAAACAACACTCTACAGCCAGCTGAACCGCAGACCCCACTATCACCTAACCAAGGATACGCCATGTCAATGCCAAAAATGTCGCCAAGGAAACGCACTTATATGGATCTGTTGGCCCAACTACCTCAGACGGGTAAAAAGATGCCAAACTGGAATCTCACCCGAATGAGAACGGTAATAGATCTTAAGGAACAGATCAAGATGTTGCCAAATGGCCTTCTACATCGTCAGGAGCAGGAAGAACCTGATAATAAGGAACCGAGCAGAAACCTCACCCGTATGCAAATGGAAATGGACCTCAAGAAGGAGGAGCCGTGTGAGATCAAGAAGATGCCAAATGACACTAACTTTAGCATTCCCAATCCAAAACCGATCCTACCTAAAGGCAGTAGAATACCTGTATTGAGCAGGTCCCGTTACCGGGAAGATAAACTTGACCAGACGAAACAAAACCCTATTCGAATGCGTACGGAAATTACAGACCTTCGCATCATACGACACAGAGACAGTAAAATACCAGTATTGGACAAGTCCTGGATCCGCAAATGTATACTTAAGGAGCGTGAGGAGCAGCATGAACGAGATATTAAGAATCGCTTAAAAGTTGGAATCACAGGTACCAAGCCGCTTAAGCAAAATCTAAAGCAGCAAACCAGTGGAGGGGCTGCACAAAAAAAGGATTTAAGGAAGGAGATGCCTTGGCCTTTATCCGTTTTATCAGAGCAGCGAACCAGGATGACCACTGTAATCGAACATGAAGAGCTACAGGAGCAGGGTTTTGTCAAATTAGAGAAGGCAACCTACCATATGGACAAAAGCAAATCCGATTAATAGTGGTTTTATTAAATATTTTGATTAACCCGTTGGAAAGGTGCTTTTTTTATAATTTGTAGGGGAAAGGATCTGATGGATCATTATCCGTCTCGTCTTTGACTTTTGTTAAATCTTTTGGTGTTATTCCATAGACTCTTTATACAGCTAGTGTTATTTTTCGATATTTTAAATTTCTGTAAATAAAACTGAAAGATTTTTTTGATATAGCGAAACTATTTTTCGATATATTATATTGTTTTTTCCCCTCTCAATTTACACTCACCACTCACACCCCTTTTTATCCCTCTTGAAAAATTTCAAAACAATTGCCATATTTTTGATAAGCTGACAGCCATGAATATTGAATTGACCCTTTTAACTGCAATGCAAACAACTTCATTGTTTCCATAGCAAAGAAAAAAACAAATAAAACAAGAACAAATAAAATCAATGTTTTCCCTTTTTGTTTTGCCAAAAGTTTCAATTGAACAGAGATTTAACATGCCTTCGATGAATATTTACCATCATTTAACTGACATCAAAGTCATCATAATCATAAAAATCATCGAAAAGGAGAGAAAAAAAAATGAAAAAGGAGTAAGAGTAATAATCATAAAAGCATTTTCGTGTGATTCAAACCCCCTTTAACCTTTAGTTGGTTTTTCAGTGCAGAGCAATGACGCGGAAAAGGGCCAAAAACTGGAGTCAGGGTCCAGGTTTAGGGTTTTTTTGGGGTATTTTTGGTTTCTTTTTCAATCCCATCTGGATATCCGTGGCCAATCCCCAAGTTCCTGGTTTTTTTCTGGCCATCCTCCCATCAAAATGCACAACGTGTCGTTATTTATGCCCAACCCCTATCGCCATTCGGAAATCCTCTTTCTAACCACTTCGGCTTAACCCTTGGCATGACAAAGCGGCATGCTTGGGGATCCCAAATGGACCCCAGAAAAGCGAAAGAGGACAAAACACAGGAGAATGCATAAGCCGCGAAACGAATTGAGGCGGCCAGGCCAACTGGTATGGAATACAGAAAAAAGGAGTTTATTTAAGGGGGAAAAACAAAAAACAAAACAACAGGGAAAAGAAAATCCTAAATGGGCTTATATTAGCGGGTTTAAATCCTTATTTTTTTGAGTGGGTTTATTTTTGAAAAATTACTTAAATAAATTTAATAAAAAATCCCTAATAACTTGCCTTACAAATATCTATTTTCAGTCCTGGAAAATTTCTTTTATTATTATTATTTTATTTTTTTAGACTTATAATACCTTAAATATAATTTTAAACTTTATCTTCAACTCTTTTAATTAAAAATAAATGAATAATTTACTTTAATATTTTAATTGATGTTTTTAATTACGCAAAATCACAAAAATCCTAATCACTTTGTCCTGGAAACTATCTTTTAGTATTTTAAATACTTTAAATATAATTTATTAATTAATTTTAATTAAAAATAAATGAATTATAAAATCTAGAACTTATTAAACAATTTACTTTATATATTTTAGCTTCATTTTTCCCTCCCCAAAAACCACTCAAGGAAGCAAAGCGCATCCTTTAAAACTTTTCCCGTACACTCCAGTTGACAAATTAAAAGCTCATCATTTATCATTAAATCAAGGCTAATAAATACACACACAGGCAATAAATAAGGCAAAGCTTATGCAGCACTCAAACTGAAATTAATTCGAAATTTGTTGCCTCCGGTTGAGACTCAATTTGCTGCTGCTGCTGCCTGGGAAAGTTCTCTCTCTCTCTCTTTTTGGACCGATTTGTTTTGATTTCTGATCTGTCGTGGCAGAGCCAGAGGCTGAGGCACTCACTAATTAAATTTTTAATGTGTGCGTGTGGAAAACGAGTGAGTGCAGGGGCGGGGGGTTGGAAAAACTTTTCCGGCTGCCACTGCCACTGCTGCTTCTGCTTCTGAAAACTTCAAACAAATTCCAAGTAATTGCACATTGAAATTGACAGGGAGAGGAAGAGAGAGAAAAAGAGAGAGACAGAGACAGGGTAAAAGACAGAGACAGATAGAGTGAGAGAAAAAGAGTAAGACAGGGCAACAACTGCAGTCTGTGTGGGCCAAGTTAAGGGCACATTGTTATGCCCACGTTCAACTTTACATGGCCCATAGTCTGTATAAAGTTAGTAACAAACAACAACAAGATGCTAACGAGGGAAACACACATACACTGATCAAAAAATATTTTAAAAATTAAAAGTAATAAAATTGTAAAAACTTTAAATTTATTAAGAAATTTATTTAAAGAAAACATATTTAAATAATTTGGTTATCGATTTTTTAAATCTGTAAAGATGTAGAATTTTAATTATTTATTGTTTTTATATATTTATTCATTTATTGAAATCCCAGATATTAAAGTTTTTTTTTTAGAATTTAGTTATACATTTTTAAAATTTTTTTTAAGCAACGTAAAATTATCCTAACAATTTACAGTGTAAAAAGTATGTTAGAGAGAGATAGATAGGTTGTAGGAGTACAAGAGAGGTAGCCAGAGAAAAAAAGAGATAGATAGAGCTAGCAAAAAAGGGACAGAGTGATGCCTAAACGAGTGCAGCTTAAAATTGTTATCAACAATTTAATCATTGAAAACCATTAAAAAGCAAACAACAAGAAATTTCTTTACATCTTTTCCTCTGCGATTTTTCCCCTCTTCAGTTTTTCCGCCTGTTTTTCTGCTTTCCCTTTATTTTTTATATATTTTTTTGTCCTGTTGTTGCTGCTGCTTTAATTGCTATACACAATGCAGCTGTGATTATGGTCACCAGAAGTGAAGAATGAGTGAGTGAGTTGCCGCCGGCAGAAAGGCAAGAAAGACACGAGAAACGTTAATTTCATTTCACTATATATATAAAATATATATATATACCATATATATATTGTACATAATGAAATTCCTTAGTTGCAACTTCCCTTTTCCACGGACTTTAATTAGAAACAAAAAGGAAAAGGGGGTAAACGGTGTATCTGCCACAACATCTGCGTCAGTCATTTGTTTTCATCACCCTGGGAAATGGTCACACATATCGGATTTATATGTAAAGGATACTGAGGAAAACAATAACACAAAAAAAACCCAAGTGAAGAGGCGAAAAACACTAGCAACACGCGCACAAGGAAAATTGCACAAAAAAAAAACCAGCAAGTGACAAATGATTTGGAAAATTACAAATACCAATTGTCTTATTTAATCAACGTAAGTGAAATAATACTCTTTGAAAAACTTTTTTTTTTGTAAAAAAACTATGATTTAAAATCTTGTAGAGCTTTTTTTTAAATAATTAAATTATTTGTTTATTTATATAAAGCTAAAAATAGTTAAAAACTAAATGTGTTCTATGGGAAATTCTTTATTTTTTAAGAAACTATTATTTAAGATTTTAAATTATTTAATAATATTTTTTATATTATATTTATATATTTAATAAATTTTTCTGGTCGTTATCAAGTAAATATTTAATTTAAAATTAATATATAATTTCTTGAAAATTCCAATTAAAGTAATTAAAGTCGCCAACTGAAATTTTTCCTGCCTAAAAATATATATGTATATAAGATATATACATATGTATATATATAAACATCACTGTAACACTTGCTGGAATTTAGCTGCAGCAGTTTTCTTGGCTCCTTCCACTGCCGTTGTTGACTATTCGAGTCATGGGTGGTAGGGTAAAAGCGGAGGAAAATGGTAAGGGTGGGGAAAATGGAGGGGAAAATTGTAGGACTGGCTGGAAAAGTAAACCAACATAAGTGTTGCGTCGTACGTTCGTTTTATTGTTGTGGCAGCAGGCAGACCCCGGATGCTGGATGCAGGATGCATGGACAAGGACATATGGACAAATGGACAGCACACAGCTCGGCAGCTCGGACCTCAGCAGGTCATGTTAACTAACCTCTTTTTGGGGGACCAACTCTCTGCACTGCCAACCATCCCTTAACCCAGAAAGGACCCCATTTGTCCTTGCCTGCAGCATAAATTTTTAAAAACGCTTGGCACTGCGGCTTGTCAACTGCAGCAACCTTGCCCTTGTTGCCTTGCCACGCCCCCCAAAAAGAGAGGCGCCGCCGCATTCACCATTCAATTGTGACAATTTTAAAACAATTACAGCAAAACCCAATGAGCAAATGAGCAGCAACGAACAAAGGGTGGTGAACATAATAGCATTTAAATAGAATATCGAATTTCGAGAATTTAATTAAGGACTTGACACTGATTTATCGATTCAGCATCGATAAGTTATCAATATTGTCTTCATTTTGAGAATTTATTTGATGACTAAATTATTAATTATTATTTCTAAAATTTATTTTTAGACCTGTAACCATAATTTATCGATTATATTTTATCGGCATTGTAAAATCTATCGATACTTTCGCTTAATTTAAGTTTTTCCTATTTTTTTGGAGTGCCAAAAATTTGTAACGCTCATAAATGATTGACCACAGTTGTAAATTGACCAATGAAGAAGCACTAGTCACAGTGGCCCGACGAGAGTTAACAATTTGTGCAATTCGCATTCACGAGTTGACCACAAAAACCAACGGAAACATGAGATCATTATGCCACGTACTCTGCGGTCCACATCATGAATTTATATGTATATATATACATTACATCAGGTTCATATCAGTTGTATATGCTATATGAACTTGCTTTATTGGAATACTTGCGGGGGCTGTGAAGAGCGGTGGAGCATCGAGTGTCAATTAATTCAATCGAAATGCACAAATCAAAGCAAAGGGCTGAGGCAATTAATTAACAATGATTCGATTCGAAATGTAAGAATCAATTTTAATTGCGACTCTAATTATCTTGGTAATATGATACTTTAAATATGAAGAAATTGTATGTTATTTGTAAAATGTAGCATCCTTTTTGGGTAATTTTTAAAAGATTTCAATACTCCTTAATGGGGCTTTTAAAAATTTCTTTACTTATTTACCAGTACAGCGGAATTGTGGAGAGCAGATTTATATAATTTATATAATTTTCTCATATGCATTTGAATAACTTTAGTCCTCCCTTCCACCCAAAGAA
Source organism: Drosophila leontia (assembly GCA_008042735.1). NCBI lineage: Eukaryota > Metazoa > Arthropoda > Insecta > Diptera > Drosophilidae > Drosophila > Drosophila leontia. The sequence goes on along the minus strand of VNKB01010551.1, from coordinate 43,165 downwards.
GCCATAGCCCAAACTCCGTCTGTGTGCCATCTGCATGCATATCCTTGGTGCAAACTTTTGAAGTTTGTTTTCGTTCAATTTGCTGAGCAAACAACTGAACCATTAAGAACATCTTCAGCGCCAGACGAGTGAGCGAGTGAGTAAGTGAGTTCATATTGAAAGAAGCCCAAGGCACTTGGTAAAATAATTAACAAAAAAAATTGTAAGCTTAAAAGATTTAACATGCAAACTCTTTTGTAATTGTTTCGCATTCAAATTCCTTTCCTTTTTAAAATATATTATTTTTATATATATATTTTTATTGTTGTACTCTGCTATTTTTAATATGCAAAGTATGCATAAATGGATTTTATTTTATTTTTCCATCGACATCGACAACGCCATCATGATGTTTGCTTTCAGTTTTCCCATCGAAGAATGCCTTTTGTGAGGAGAGAGGCTCCACCATACTTCTGCCTTCAGCCTTTCCCCTCCGATGGTCATTAAAAATATGAAATTTTATGTGCCCACACACACACACACACACACACACACACACACATCGCACACACCACTCAATGGAACACTTAAATGAATTACAGTTCTGAGCAGAGTTTTTCACATTTCTCTCAAAATTTTTTTTTTTTTATTTATGTCGGTTCTTTTCCATCGAAATCTGTTTGAATTGAATGGGAATATGGCTAGCCGGGAAAAAGGCAGAGAATCGGAATATGTTTTTCGCCAGATTCATGGTTTCCCATAATCCCAATACGAGCGAGAGGGAGAGAGAGAAATGGAGAGAGAAGGCACTGGACCTTGCGACTCTTTTGCATTCTCCTCTTCAGGAAAATCTGAAAGTCCTGGGGTTTTCCACTGAAAACTTTTCGTTTCCTTTTGTTAGCCATCAGATGGATTTAATTTTTCAATTGATTATTGAGTTTCGAGAGATATAGAAATGAATTGAAAATAAGGAAATGTTCAGATATTTAACAATATCATAAAACTAAAGTTGCTGATTTTGTTATCATTATTTATCGAAAATAAACTTTGATGACATGTAAAGTGTCATAGAAACTTAAATCCCATAGGAAAAATGTATATTTTAAATAAATAATTTTTAAAAAATTATATAAAAATAAATTTAGCGATAAATTTTCGCTTATAAAAGCCATTTATCGATTTTACTTTATAGGTGTTGGTAAAAAATCGATAATTCTGATTAGGGTTTTTTTACAAAATAAGTTTTCTAACATATTAAATCCTTTTAAATAATCTGATAATACATTTTATTTTCTCAGCAATCCCACCAAATATATCGATAAACCATCATAGTAAAAACCATTTCGATTACCTTTTATCGCTTAATAAGTTTTGCAATCAAATTACCAAAACCCATTGATAATATCATCATAGGTGAGGGTATGGCTCTTTTAAATAGATTGATTATACCGATAAATGGTCGCTAATAAAACCAAATTTATCGATGACATTTTATCGGCCAAATACTAGAGTGTCAAGCAATCCAATGATCCAATCCAATGATAAGCACCGGGAAATCCCATTGGGGAAAGCACTGAACACAAAACGACAATAATGGAATGAATCCCCCCAGAACGTATATATATATATATATATATGCTATATATATAGGAGGAGAGAAACACCTTTCAATGTCAGATGGCTGCATTATTTGACGGCCATTGAAAAAGTTTGCCACAAATGAAATGGCCCAAAGGAGCTGTCAAATCTGCTGCGTTATAACATTTACAACGAGAGTGAGTGGGCTACGTTTGAGGGGGGGTAAGGTCACAAGGGTTAAGGGTAGACGGCAACAATGCGATGAGCAAAAGTTGCACAAAAATTGACAAAACATAAATAAAATATGGCGCAAACAATGAAGAAGATTCTCCGCTCGATTCGATGCTGGGTTTCATTTTTTTTTACTCCCCATTTTTTTTTTTTTTTCTTTTGGGAAAGGACATGTGACACAAACAGATGCCAGGTGAATATAAAAGGGGGTGGCGCATTGGGTTTGGGGTTTGGGCTGGGGTGGACCCTGTCACAGTGACGTTAATATCGCCTGATAAGTATTGACACAAGTGGTGGAGTGGAAGAGGCGACAAACAAACAAACAAACCGATGAAAGGCGATGGATTTGCACACACACACACACATGGAGGAGAGACGAAGACGAAGCCAACTCATCCAGAGTTACCATCGTTGCCATCGTTATATATCCAATTGCCATTTTACAATGATGACGTAATTGATTTTTAAGCAAATACAAATACACTTTGTCAGACAGACTCACGTAAAAAATAAGAAGAGCAGGAGAGTCGGAATAAGAAAAGATTTCCAAATAAATAAAGCGAAACGTGCAAACATCGATGACGACGAGTGCTTGTTGAAAAACCTTAGCCTAGAGAGAACCCATAAAAAAAAGGAAAAAATATATTACAAAAAAAACAGAGTCCTTTTGGAGTATATCAAGTAAAGAGCAAGAAAAAGGAGAAGAGCAGAAGAGCAGAAGAGCAGAGCTGGAGAAAGCTACACACACGATTCCAAGAAACGTGCCAGGACTGCAGGTGAGTCGGTGCTTTCTTTCTTTTTTTTTCTTTTAATTCTTTTTCTTTTTTGTGTGTGTGTGTGAGTGTGCTTATGTGAGTGTGCAGCCACTTTTGAGTGCTTGCACAACGGGCACGACTTTTCTTTATTTACACTTGCTCCTTACATCAACACACACACACACTTGGCTAAGAACGAAAAACCAAAAAGGAGAGAATTTTGGCACTACGAGAAAGTCTAAATTTGTTTAATTGTTTTTATTTTTTTAATACAAATTCTTGTATTTTAAAAAATATATATTCATTGTTTTTTAGTAAAATAAGGATTTTCTATATAAAGAACATTTTAAGGTATTTTAAACCTTGTTTTTGTTTTTAATTAAAGATTCCTCAATTTTTTAAATATATTTTTTGTATTTTCAACCTTTTCTTGGTATATATATATTATTATATAAGAACTTTTTAGCTTAAATTTTAAAGTTTAGAGTGTAATTTTTGTTTTATTAATATTATTATTATTTTAATTATATTATTTGATATTCACTTTATTTTTTATTTTTAAATTATTTTACTCTAAAAAAATGTTAATTTTTTCTAGTGTCTTGACAACCTCTCAAATATCCTTGAAAATGCGTATTTTGCCGTGATTGCAGCTCTTTCCCCCCTTTCCCCCTAACTATAATTCAAACCAACACTTTTCCAACAAAAAACTTTAATTTAAATATTTTATAAAATCGAAACAAAAAAAAAAACACAAAAATTTAAAAACCCTAAAAAATAATTTTTTATAATTTTTGAAAGCCTTTAAAAGTATTGTTTAAGTTATTATTATTTATTTATTTTGTTTAAAGCCCCAATAAATTATTCAAACATTTTTGTTAAGCCCCAAAACTTTTATTAATTTTTGTAAGCCCCAAAGGATTATTAAATGTTCAACTAGTTTATATTTAATGACTTTTAATTACTTTAAAAATCCACAAGAAATGTTAAGTTTGTATCTAAATCCTCTAAAAATGTATTAATATTATTTTTTAAAACCCCAGAATGTTATTTAAAGTTCCTACTACTTAAAGCTTAAAATTAAGACCTTAAGTTTAATTTCTTTTTATAAATAACACCGATTTTATAGTCAATGAGCTATTTGAAATGCATTATTATCAAATCGCTTTCAAGTCAAGGAAATTAAGCTGCGTCCAGTGAGTTTTCGCTTAATTGCATGTATTATTCAACATAATGTCCTGCCATTGCCAAACTGTGAGTGTATTTGTGTGTGTGTAGTTTAAGATGTGTGTGTGTATGATTGTGTTTAGGTGTAATTGAATATTGAACATTTAAAGCCAAAAAGCTTAAGCCAACAACTTCTGCCTCGAAGCTGTCCGTCGTGCACTGCATGCTCTCTATTAAGTATATATGTTTTCATTTAATTATTTATTTAATTCATATATATATATATATACCTATGTATATATATTTATATATATACTTGTGTGTATATATGTGAAATGTGTGTGTGTTTTTGTGTAGGTATGTGCAAGTGCCAGTGCAAAAGCTTAGCTTATTGCAACATCAAAAGTCCTTATTTCACAGCAACAGCAGCAGCAGCAGCAGTGGCAGTGGCAACATAACAATTCATAAACAATTAGTCAAGGACAAAAGGTCCTGGATTGAGCATATTGAATGTGAGATGAATGAGCATACACATAGCACCTAGTGTGTGACTTGCCGGAACTTGATTCCTGCTGCTTGATTCCTAATTCCAAATGCCTGACTTAATCGGGGAATGCCACACCGACACCCTGATTTAATTATCTCTCCAAGGTGGCCATTGAAGCCGATTCCGAAGGCTCTTTAGTTAAATTATAATCGAAATTGAGGCTGACCTCCTTCTGAGCCCTCTCCTTCGACTCCTCCTTCGAGTCCTTTCATTAAAATGCATTTGCAATTGCAGCCTTCAAAATTAGATAGTTTTCAAAGCTCACAAAGTGGCCAATTGTTGGAAATTTGTGTGCCAAATTGGCTGCTAGGAATATTTAAAATTAAAAATTAATTGTTTATTAATTGATTATACGAAAGGAAATTTTAATTTGATGAAATACAAAAGAATATAATTAATCTTTAATTGAGAATCAAAAGGGAAGTGCTTCTTTGAATAAAAATTACCAAGTTTATTAAAATTAGAAGTTAATATTTAATTGTTGAATTCTTATTTAGCCTTCAGTATCACAAATTTTTAAATAATTTAAATGAAAAGCTAACTATAATACAGCTTTAGGGCAGAAAAAAATAAAATCAAAATTATTTATTATTTATGATCTTAATAATTTCGATTTATTATTTATTTTGATAATTTATTTATTTTTTTTTTATTAATTTCGATTCTTTTTTATTACTATTTATTTAGTTTTTTTATTTATATTTTTATTATATTTATTATTTATTTTAATCTACTATATCTATTTTTTTTTTCATTAAAGCTATTTTCAAAAATTAACATGGTTTTTTTTTTAAGTTTAAAAAATATTGAAAGCTATAAAATAAACATTAATTTTTGTTTAAAATTTGTTCTGGTAAATTAAATCAACAAAAAAATCACACATTTATATATATTAAAATAAATAAAAGTAAATATTAAATCAACAATTTCCAAAACAAAAAAAAAAGTATATATAATCATAAATATATATATGTAGATGAATATATAAAAGGTCTCTGTTTCGATACAATCATCGATAACGATATAAGGCTGATGATGCCACACACACAAAGGCTCTGTTTATGTGCTTGTTTTTATTGCAATTGTTATCGCTGCTGCTGCTGCTTATACTTATACATATATATATATAAATATATATATGTTTACCAATATATATATACATATATATATATATATTAACCAATTCCCATTTTCTTTGTTTTGTTTCTTTTATATTTTTTGGTCTCTCTTACAGTTTCTGTATTTTCTTGTTTTGTGTAATATATTTTATTGTTGTTTTTATGCTCCAGCACACACACAAACGCACACAAATAAATAAATACACACAAACACACACACAGAAGCGTCACACACTCGAATTTCTTTGCATTTATTTATTTTTGTGGCAGCTTACAAATATTTTATACTCTTGATTTGATTTTTATTTGTTTGTTTATTTTTATATATATATATTTTGTATATTTCACATTTTGTTGTTTGTTTTCTTTTTGTTTCACAGCAAAAGACAACAAGAAAAAAAAGACAACAAAAAAAAAGGACAGAAGAAACCAAGGTTTAAACTTCTTATAGCACACTTTTTTGGGTTTTTTGGGCGCGCGTTAACGAAGTCGTCGGCGTTTGCTTGTTTTTTTTTATTTATATTTTATATTTCTCTGTTTTAAATTTATGGTTTTAATTTATAGTTTTTTTTGTATACTTTAATTTTAATATTAAATTTTTGGTGGTATTTCTACCTCAACTTCTTGATATTTAGGTTCTTCTTAAGATTTGCATTTGCCGCTTTTGTTGTTGGTTTCTTTTTCTCTTTTGTTTTTTTTTTTGCGCGTTGATTTTTCCTATATTTTTCTTGGAATTTTTTTATTTTAGTTTTTTGTTTTTTAATTTTTTTTTTTTGTTTGCTTTTTTTTTGTGCTTCAATTTGTATATATTTAATATATATAAATATATATTCTTATACAGTTTCAACCGTGCTCGACGACCGCTTGACGCCCGTATAGAAAACAGACTGCTGCGGAGCCCAGCAGCAGCGAGATTTATCCCATGGAAGATAAGTGCTGCAGACGAGCCAAACTGCCTTCGTGCCACACGAACCGCGTGTCCTTACACACGCACACTCACACACTCAAGAGAGAGAGAGAGAGAGAGAGAGAGTGAAAGAGAGAGAGCCAGGATGGCGGGCAACTTTGTATTGCCTTCTGTTCCATTTTCTTTTTGCAAACAGTCAGCATCCGCTATGCCTATGTGTGCGTGTAAAGCAGCCGAATGGCATACGAATGGCATTCGGGCTTCTCTTCCTTCGGCATTTTCACGCATTTTCATTCTCTTTGGTCTATAGACCTTTTCTCTTTTGGGCCATGGTGAAAATCCGAAAGGAAAAGCTCAGCTCAGGTGAAATGCGTTTTCAGTGAGGGGGGAAAACTACACAATGTTAGAGGGAGGACTAGCGATCAGGCTTTAAGCCGGCATTAAAAGCATCTTAAGGGGAATCTATTGGGAAGTAGTTAGTAATGGCCTTTAATGTGCCTTTAAAATAAAATATAAAAAAAATCGGTAATCTCCCATAGAACTTAACTAATTTCTAGCTAGAATTTGAGAATTTTAGTGATCAATATCGAATATAAAAGAAATAAAATATACAAATATATTAAATAGAACCTTTCAGAAATTTTTTTGATAATATCAATATTTTTTCATTAAATGGCAAAGATTATTATATATTTATCGGTATACTGTTTTATATATATAATTAATTTAATCGGAAAAATATATAAATTAAATTAAATACTCTTTTATTTTTTAATAAAATCAATATTTTAATATTAAATGATTTTTTGTTACATTTAAAAATTCTGTATATATATATATATATAGTAGTCGGTCCTTTCCTCTAGATCTAAATTTTATTTTTAAATTAGCAATAAGCTTTTTTTAATATATATTTTTCCTCTTTAAGAAAGGTTTTCTTTGTAACTATATTAACTTTTAATCTACAATATTTCTTTTTTTAATAACAATTAAAAAACAATCGTAATCCCCTCTTTGCTTCTAGCCAGCTTCTTTTTATTCCCCAAAGCGCACTTGGAAACCATTTAAAACAATCAAGTAAGCCGAAAGCAAAACAAACCCCTCGCCCAGCGAGAAAATACTTTTTCTTAGCTCTTAGTCCTGAAAGTGTGGTGAATATTACCAAAAAAGAGAGAGCGAGCCACGTATAAAGAGTTAAAGAGTGAAAAAGCTTTATTTAAAGCTAAACTTGGCGCTTTTTTTTTTTGGATTTACCATTTTCCACGGATTTTTGGTACTAGATGGACGACGAGGACGATTGCAACAGTTACGAGTTTGAACGCAAATCGAGAAAAAGAGATTCACTTAATGATGGCGGGCAGGAGGCAGGAGCAGAGTGATGGCTTTGTAGGGGGATTACGGGGTGGTTTAATGGGTGGAAGGAAGGCTGCTTTCGAGTGGCAGTCATTAAGCACAAATAAGATCCTGCGAGTGTGCAGGACACACAGCGTTCGTGATGGTGATGATGATGATGATGGTGGTGGTGGTGCCACAGCTAATTCGAACGAAATTAGGCAAACATTTAATGAAGCAATTAGCAAATTTTGGCCAATGCTACTGCCTTAGTTCAGCGGTTTGCTGCTGGTACATCCTGTTTGTTATATATATATATATGTACTATCAAGATATACATTTCCCTATTTCGATATATAAAAATCCCCCGAAAAATAAAAAGCATACCTTACACACATATATTCATAGAAGAAACCGCAATGGATAACATCAAAGGGGATTTCACTTTTACACATCAATGTGTTCTTGGCCAGCTTTTTTCTGGCCAAAAAAAGGAAAATTGCGTTTACTCACCTGAAAAGAAACAGAGAGGGAAACGAGAAACGTTAGTCGGTTGAGTTAAAAGTATGTTTTTCTTTATATATAATTTATTTTTATTTTATTTTGTTTTTTTTTTTTGTCAGCAGACAAGACCCTTGCCCACTTAGAATTCCAAAGGTGAAAAGGGGAGAAGAGGCGCAACTTTTTGGACATGAGTAAAGTGCAAAATTCTGTTGCATACTTTTTTGGGGCTCGCAGCAAATTGTTTTTCGGTTGGAAAAAAGTAAGTGAATTTTCACCAACTAAAAAACATAATCCTCGAGGTTAAGCGCTCAGCTCAAAAAAAAAAAATATATATATATATAGAGCAAGATATTTAAAAGAATAAAGAGATTAAAGTCTCGTTGGGCAGAGAATCACAAACCCATGAAATGTTTAGCAGATTATGGCAAAAAATCAAATGGAAAATGGCAAAGGTAAAAGGCTAAATGTTAACATCCTCACTTTTTCAATTCAAAAGGTAAAAGTAGATAAATATATTAAAAAAAATATAGGAAGAAAATATAGTCAAAAAATATAGTAAATATAATATAGTAAAAAAAATATAGTAAAAATAATATAGTTAAAAAAATATATAGTAAAAATATATAGTAATAAAATATAGTAAAAATAGTATAGTAAAAAATTAAGTAAAAAAAATATATAGTAAAAATAATTTAGCAAAAAAAAAAATTGTAAAAATAATATAGTAAAAAAAAATACAGTACAAAAATATGGTATCAAATAAATCCATCCACAATTGAAAACTATAGAAGCAGTCCGTTGTTGCTGGTTGTAAATTGAAGCCAAATCAAAACCGATTGGTTGAGAATTCCATGGATTCTGTTTTCCTCTGCACTTGCCATTGTGTTTCGGCGCAATTGTGTTTTCTTCATCTCTTTCCGTCTCCCCATTCTCTCTCTCTCTCCTTCTCTGTGTATTTTTTTCCCAAACGAATTGGCCATTTTATGGATAACTTTTATTTGGCCAAATGCACACGGGCATATAGTACCTGGCCAGGGGAAGGGACCTCTGTAAAATTATTGCGGGGCGTCGGTGAAATCGCTGCGGAAGTGGACTAAAGTTAGATTGATGATGTCTCAATAAACCCCATTAGGGGATTGCCATCGAGACCGGCCAGCGACTGCAATATAATATCTCAAATGAATTGCCATTGACTAGGCCGGGGGAAAGGGAGGGTGGGTGAGGTATTGGGTGGTATTTCGATGATTGTGCACCTGCTGCTGCTGCTGCTCCTGGTAAAGGTGTGTTGTTGGCACAATTCAGTGCTCTAATTGGTAGCAAAGTGGAATAAACTATTGCCCCGGCCAATGCGAAACTTTTCTCGTTTCTCTACGGGCCTCTTGGCCGTCTCCTTTTGATGTCGGTTCGAGGGAGGAAGGGAATACGAAGGCGGAGAATGGGGGACGAGGCGATGATGGCCTTCAAGAAAACGAATCACGAGCCAACTAACTGTAAAAATTCATTATGTTACTGGGGGTTGGGATAAGAGCAAAAATTGCACAATAAAAAAAAATATGGGTAATATAAAATATATAAAAAAAATATATAAAATATATATATATACTTTATATATATTATTCTAAATATTAAATAATATAAAATAATTAAATTTTAACTAAAATGCCTATTCTATCCACACTTTTTTCTGGTGTTTTTAATTTATGAATTTATTTTGTAAGAAAATTATTGAATATTCAATTAGTAAATATCAAATAAATCATCTTTCAGATCAGTAAAACGTAGTGTAAGTATTTTTAAGTCTAGGGAAAATATTTTTCTGTATATTTTTCAGTGTACTGATATCTGGAAAAAATCTGCAATATTTTTTTTTTTTTCTTTTGGCGACAAAAACTTTGTGTAATTCGAATTGAAATTCCTTTTCGGCAATTTGCCGGAGACAACACACAGCAAAGAAATCCCATTTTTAGCCAAACCTGAGACGAAATACGAGTTGTGCTGCTGGGAAAAGTCCATCCTTCAGGGGTATTTTTACCATCATCATTAGCTTTATCATCATCTTTATCATCAACTCGTCTGCGTTCTCAGTCAAGTGTTAAAATCGATTTAATAAAAGTTTATTGCTAAATTTGCTAACTGGCTAGCTCCCTTACTCGAAAACTTGGCTACCTCTTTTCAGGTTAGTTGAATGGATATATATATATATATAAATAAATATATATATATTTTATGTGGCTTAATTTCGCCTGGAGAAAAAGGGCACATTGGGGTAAGAGAAACTTAAAAAACAATTGGAAACTTTTTGAAACTACATCTGAGAAGGACTATAGATCCACGAGGTTTAGAATTCCCTGTTAGCTGTTCAGGATTTTGGAATATAAATTGATATATATCTAAAAAATGATGATTATAATTTAATTTATTTTATAAAACATTCTTTTTTAATTTCATTTTAAAAATTTGTTGTAATTTTTCAAGAGTAGCAAATTTACAGTCAATTAAATGCAAAGGACCCCCTATATCCACCCATATATATCTGAATTTATCCAAAAAAAGAGAAAGGAAGCGAGACAGAAATAGAGAGGGAGCGAGAGAGAGAGAGAGAGACAGCTAGAGGGTGAGCTCGAATTATGCCTAATGAGCTGAGCCAAAAATCTGAAGCAACAAGAAAACTCGGGGGGAAAAATCTGGGTGTACCCCACGGGGGAATTCAAGTGCCAAACGATGGTTGGGGTGGACAAGGGGAAGGGGAAAAGGGCAGCGGAAATGGCTCTCTTGGCCCCTCCAGTCACGAATACATAATTACAATCGAAAATGCTTTTCATTAATTTCAAGTGCGCTTCAAGCTTCCGACTCAAACATTAAAAAAAAAAAAAAAACAGAAACGAACATTTTTTGTTAAAATAATCTTGTGCAATATTAATTTGAAATTCGTCTTCCTGTTAGTCCCCCCTTAACCCTTCTTCATACCGGGAAAACCTGGCGAGGAAAAACGTGCCAAAGGGGAAAAGCGGATTTGAGAAGGGTAGGAGGTCCAGGTGGAAAAAAAAAAGGGAGAAGGGACCGAAAAACAGGTGGTTTAATTACAAAAACTTGAGAAAAGTAATTATTTATTTTTGCTTTAAAGAAATGTTTTAAAGTATTTAAAAAATATATTTATTTCTTTGAAAAACAAGTTTAATTAAATTTAAAATTAAATACAAAATTTAAAAATTAAATTTAAAATTTAAAAATTATATTTAGAATTAAAAATTTAAATTTAAAATTTAAAAATTAAATTTAAAATTATTAAAAATATTTTCCAAATGGCAAAAAACATATAAATTCCTTTTAATGAATATAAGTAACATATAAACAATGCCCTTTTGTGCATTTAAAAATAACAGAAAATCTTTAGCAGGAGATTACGCATACGCCCCGTATGGCTTTGCTATTCGGTTTCTTGTTTTGTTAATTGCATGACTATGTGTGTGTGTGCTTGTTTGTGTGTGAGATCTCTCCTTTTTTGGGGGAATAGCTTAAAAACTGCACCCACATGAGCTGCTGGGCCCCCATTATCTGCATTTTTACGGTCCAAATCCATTTCCACAGCACAAACACACACATACTCTAGGGTGGTTGCCTTGGCTTTAGTTTTTTTTTCTCCTTTTTTGAAAGAAGAGAAATGGCAGGCAGCTGTAATAACATAATGGCCAACAAAATGTCTGGGCCTTAAAAGCAAAGGTAAGCTTAGCTTTGTATTCTCTATCTCTCTTTTGATACACAGAAAAGAAAAATAGAAGGATTATTTTAAATAAATTTATTTAAATATATATTATATTATATTATATTTATTCTATATTGTATTCCTTGCCTCTCTTTTAATATAATAAAAAAAAGTAGAGTTGGCAGTTAAATTGAGGTAAATTTAAATTTTAAAAAGCTCGAAGCACCAAATAAACAGAGTAGGATTGCTTTAAAAAATAGAAATACGATATAAATAAAATATAAAAAATGTTATAAAATATATATACTTCATAAAATGCTCTTCTGGCCGTGTCCACCTGCGAGTGTGTGTGCGTGTGTGATTTCCAACAAAAGTAAAAGCTAGCAAAGAAAATAAACTACCAAAAGAACAAGACAACAATGTAAAAAGCAACGGACGAAAAAAAAAAACAAAACACAAAAAACTAAAAGAAAAACGCAAAGGAAAAACAAAAGGACCTGCATGAGAAGTAAAAGGCATGCGGGGAAAGCAGAAGAAGGAGAGTAAGGGAGACAGCTACAGAGAATGTGAGACAGCGACAGTTGGCCAAACAAAAGTAGCTTGGCAGTGTAGCATAAATAAATAGAGATAATTAGACCATAACGACAACAAACACACGACAAAAGTGCTCCAAAACAAAACTAAATAGAAATGAAATAAAATAAAATAGAAACAGAAACAGAAACAGAGAGGAGACCTTCATTTGCGTAATTTTTTGTTCTTTGCGGTTTTAATTGGGGGCTGCTGCACATTTTTTTGTTGTGGGGAAACCACAGGAAAAGTTGACCAGCACAGGCAGGTAGGTAACAACACTAAGTTGACCATAATCTAGTTTTCATGAAGCGAAGGGCGCAGCCAAATTAGGTAAAGGATGTCAGGGCAAGGATATAGCTAGGACTCTGCGAAAAAAAAAACAAACAAACACACACACAGAATGTTGTTGACTGACTGTGCGGGATTTTTTGTGGCCAATGTGTGTGAAGGGAAAAGCAGTGTGCACAAAATATGTAAATAAATTGCGGCCACAAAATTCTGGCTAACAAAAAGTATTACAAAAAATATATAAAACAAAATAAAATTATATATATATAACAAAATAAAGGGGAAACTACAAAGAGAAAATGAAAAAGAAGAATATTTAATGAATGACAGCAGAAATAGAATTCAGTCAACATTTTTATTCTTTGATTTTGAATTAACAGGACCTAAGACAACTTAGTTTTGTAGTTTAATTTGTAGCTTAGTTAAAAAATTATATATTTTATTTAAAAAATAGTTAAACATTATTTGAACTTTAAAATCTACCAATAAATTAAATAAAATAATAAAATAATAAAAGAATTAATAATAAAATTCTTGTTAATTATGTTAAAATATCAGAAAATCAATCAATCAATTATTAAATACATTTTTTAATATAATTAATTGCTAATTATTATGATTTCCTTTAATTAAATTTTTTAAATGTTATCAAATAAGAGCCTTTTAACTGATTTAAATATTTAATTGATTCAGTTTATTAAGGCCTCTTATTTTCTACTCAATGCTGTCTTTCTTTTTTAATTTATTTCTTTCTGTTTTTTCTTAATTATTCCAGAGAAAGAGAGAGAGTGAGAGAGAGAGATTGCCATTTCGTTTGATTCATTACCTGAGGCATTTTCACGTATTTTTCTCGCCAATTTTTTTCTTTTCTGTGACCTCAAAATTGAAGAGGAGAGAGAAAAAATGCAGAAACCAAATTAGAAACAAAAGGTATAAACAAAAAAAGAAAAAAGAAAGGCTTTCCTGTAACCCCTAGCCACCTAGTTTTTTGTTTTGTTTGGTTTTTTTTCTGCTAAAATCTCAGTTGTAAAAATTAGTGAATAGAAAAGGCAAAGTGAAGGACACAGCAGGTGGAAACCGAATGTTCTCCATATCTCTGCAGCATCTTTCTCTATCTAACTTTCCCTTGGTATATATTTCTATCTCTGTCTATATCCATCTCTATCTCTGGCTCCATCACTTAGTTAGTGTCTCAGTGTCGATTTGAATTTGAATTGGAATGTGGCATAGGAATGAAAATCTGTTTATTTGCAGCGACACGTGACCGCTGACTGCCTTGCCTGCCACTCAATCAAGTTGAACTTTGAAGCGTTTTCGTCCCTACAAAATTGCTGTGATATTCCTGAACATGTTGTCAGTACACAGTAATAAATTAGTGGAATATGGTATTTTTCATAATAAATTAAACAATTTTTTAACATTTACAAATCTTTAAAAACTTAAAAACAAACAAGAAAAAATATTTTTTCGTGAAAATCTCTTAAAAACCTTAAATAATTGTCAAAATATTTATAAAAAACTTTTTTTGCATTACAAATATTACTAAAAATATAAATTATAAATTTAATAAAAAACACTATTGAAAATCTACAATAAAAAATTGCTAAAAAGTGTATTTTCATCTTATAATAACTGCAATAATTTTTTTATAATATATTTAAAATTTTTTTTTTATATATTTTTACTTCCTTTTTATTTACTTATTATTTTCTTATTTTAGGCTTTTTTTTTAAGTGAAAATTTTGTTAGTCGCATTTCGCCATCAATCAATGGGTTGAAGTTTTTGGCTTTGGCTTTCGGCTTTGGCTTTGCGCATTTGGTTTTGGGCCAAAGGTCCTCCTATCAGCCAGGGCCACCCTTCAATCAATTACCTAATCTCATTACAAGTTAATAGAGCGTGACTAAAACACATACAGAGATACACACACATTGTGTGTATACATGTAGATTGCACACAGAAATTGCACCATTGCTGCGGCATTCAAGTGATTCCTTTTGCAAATTGAAGCTAAACTTTAAACTAGTAGTGGTCCAGGTGACACAGGTGATAGTCGAAATTCAAATAAAGAAATTAGAGTTTATTTGTAATAAAAAAGCAATAAATTAAAGAAAATAAATATATGCATGTATAGGATTTTATTAAAAATATAAATAGCTTTATAAAGATACTACTTAAGGTACTAAAAATACTACAAATGCTAAAGATACTTAAGGTACTAAAGAAACTAAAGATTCTAATGATACTAAAGATGCTAAAGATATTAAAGATTCTAAAGATACTAAAGATACTCAAAATACTAAGTATCCCTAAGAAAATACTACTACACACTAATAAAGCAACCATTTTTTACAGTCTAAACTTGAAAAATCACTTCCTTTTAAAGCAATCCTGTGCATTTTTAGCTCTGTCAACTTTATTTTTTTATTTGCTATAAATCCCTCTTATTGTTTATTAACAAAACATAAGCTTATTGCATCGATAGCCATCGCTAATTAGCCCCACTCAATCAGAGAACCCATACAGCTTTCATTCGCTGTTCCCCTTTTAGAATCCAAATGTCGAATACAAAATGCAAATAATCCAACTCAATTGATTTTGGCATCGATGTTGCTATATATTGACTATATGTACTATATATGTATGTTTGTATGCGTTGCGTTCATGTTTGCCATAATTTTTCATGTTATTCGTGTTGTTATTCATGTTTTTGCTGTATTGCCTGCAACTTCATTAACGTCGACTGCGATTTTGTAGTTAATTAATTGATTACCCTCAATAATGCTCAACGCTCGAATGCATCGAACATTGGAAATCGGTTATAGAATTTGCTACAATTGCCAATTACGGCCAACAACATAAACCAACCTACCTACCTACCTACCTAGCCACCTTCTGTATTAAGAGCTCGGAAAAGCTCTTGAATTAAGGGGGAAAAGCGCGCGAATTTTACATTGGATTTTTCTTTACAGTTTCCTCTAAATATATATGTATATGTATGTATGTATCAATGAACAAAAGTTGAACAACTAATTAGAACGGCAACCAATTGAGAGTTTGAAGGGGAGGCGGTTGAGCCAAGTGAAGCGTAATTGTAAGATTATAATGACAACGGTGGAGAAAAATCTTAATTGATTGTCATCTGAAATTATATATTTTAATGTTTAATTAAGATAAAAGTGACTTCAATTAGTATATTTATAGCCTAAAATAAGCCAAGAGCTGTTTATAAAAATAAAACTTGGATAAGAAAAAATAATAAATAAAAATTTATTTATATTACAATTAAGTTATTAATATAATAAATAATTTAACTGAAAACATATTTAACAATTAATTTTGTTTATTTTTTGGGTACTAATTTTCAAGAAACACTACAATTCTAGCCACAGTTACCACTTACAATACCAAAAGGGTCTATGTTTAGGTTTTTTGTTTTATATATTTTTTTTGAAATCAACCATTTTTCTTTTGGTGACACAAAACGCCGCTTAAACCGAGCTTAGCTCTATACCCCCCAATATTTTATGACTTTATAATCCCACTGTTGGCCATAACTTAATAAATATGGCCCACGAGGATAACCAAGGCAACGGCTCTGCCAGAGAGACAGACAAGAGACAGAGGTGGACATCGAGTCGAGGCAATTTACAGACCAGTTAACTTATTAGAGACCGAACACTTGACTCTTAGAGAGATAGAGATAGAGACGAGGAGGAAAAGCAATGAAAACTCTGATAGACAATATGATGGGTCCAAGACCTCCTCCATCCTCCAAGCCAACCCCCTGCGGTTATAACTGTTAACTGTTAAGCGGCTGCAGAAAAGTTCCTCCTTGTAGTTTTAGTAATTTTTATAGCCTGGTTTCCCTTCTCGTTTCTTCTCTTGGGTTTCAAGTTTTCTTTTTTTATCTACGAATTTTTGGAAAACTCTCCAACAGCAGCAGCAGCTACGTTTTACTTTCAACTTTGTGCCGTTCGAGTGGAAATCCCCAAAGACAAGCTGCAATTGGTCAGACTTTTGGGCGACAATTGTTAGAGAGACAGCAACAAAATATCAGAAACAATCTGCCACTTGATGTCCAAGTTTTTGTGAGACTTGCCTCAATTGTTTTTGGCACATTTTGCCTTTAAAAGAAAATAAATATGTATAGATTTCCAAGGTAGTAATATATATTATATATATTTAAAATTGAAAGCATTTTCAAGTATTTACGAAAAATTTAATTCAAACGAGAGTTCCCTAAGGAGGGTTTGAGAAGGCTAAGGACTAACCCATCTGGCTAAAACAAACAAACCGCTAAAAATGAAATGAGAACGCGCTACACAAAACAACAAACCAGAATGTGCCACGCATTTTGTTCATCTCGTTTCATTGTTATTTATATTTGAGCGTATATAAATTATATGGCAAAAGGCATAAAAGAGCAGCACCACCAGCAGTAGCAGCAGCAGAGTTTTGTTTTAGTAAAAACAAAATAATAATAATAAATAAAAATAAAATAAAAAGGGGGCGACACAAAGACTAAAGGCAGAAGGACAGCGTCTTATAATTCCATCCGAGCCCCATCCAACCCCCAGCAACCTCAAGCTTCAACCATATTTCATGTGGCATGGTTAAGAATTTTTGTGCCTCGCGGTGCTGTAAACTACATTCAACAGAGAGAGAGAAAGTGCACTGGGAAAAATGAAATGAATTAAAAAATAAAAAATTAAAAAATTATATGAGTAATGAAAGGGAGCTCAATCTTGAAATAAATTAATATATATTAATTAAATAAATATAAGATTAATACTCTTTCTCTTTAAATTATCCCACAAAAAAATAGTGCACAAAATTTTCTGTCAGTGTTCTGTGCTTTCTGTTTCTCCTTCTGTGTTGTCATTGTAGTTGATGTTAGTTGTTGCTGCTGCTGGTTTGTTCGGGGTAAAAACAATTGTCACACAGCACGAAATGTCGTGGCTGGAACAATCAGCATCAGAGAAACCCGCAGCAAAGAAGAAAGATGAAACAAAAGAGGACGAAGGATCTCTGGCTGCCTTTGCCAGGACAAATAATAAAACAAAATGGCTACCTCGAGGTCGAAGATGAATGGGGTGGACTGGCAGGCAGCTTAGCATCAGTGGAAAATACCTGTGTCCTTTTGCCTTATTTATATGGGAATATATATATATATATATGTGAAGGAGAGTATGTGGATGACCAGGCAAAAGGACAATGTAAACAGGATGAGGAAACTAGACCCGACAATTGCTTGAGTTTCAAAGTAAAATTACAAAAGGACAAAGTCTTAACAAATTATAGGGTTTAGAATTTTTAATATTAAATCTTGGAGGCTTTAATTTCAATAAATTAAACAAAAAATTATTTAAAACCTAATATTATTAATTTGTTTTAATTAAAATCCTTTCTGATTGATCAAAGTTCCTTAAAATATATTTTATTTATTTATTTTTCCATTAATTAACCATTAATTAAGTCTTTTCATTGAATCAAAAGTTGTATATTGTTTATTTTCCTTTGGTATAATCATGAAATTATTTCATTTTAACAGCCTGAATTTATTTAAACGCTTTTATGCCATTTGATTAACAACAGATTTTCGAATATTCCGCATCTTAATTAAATTTTGTGTCAAAGTTTGTTTCACATGTTGCAAAGCTTTTTTTTTTAATATATATTGCTTTATTGCCATTTATTAATGAAACAATATTTTTCCCATTTTGATTTTCATTTTGAGCAATGGAAATTTGATTATCAACTCTTATGGGAAATTTAATTGAATTTATTGCTGACATTTGTTTGCCTTTTTGCTAGGTATATATCTGTGTATTTATGTTTATATATACATATATTTACTATATAAATTATTGTCAACAATTCAAATTTCCTTGCGCCTGACTTCAGATGCAATTAAGCCAACGTTTATCGGAGCTGTGTTTATATATTAAAATTATTATGGCAACATTTTCGTCATCGTCATCGTCGTCTTGTTTTATTTATTCCATCTCCTCCTTTTTATTATATATATATATTTTTTTTTTTTGTTGTTTATTTTAATACCTTTAAATCAGCTTAATGTTTTTCTCGTATTTTCTGCTGTTGATTCGGCTTCAATTAAATGTTAACACATGAAAAGACAGGCAAACGCATGTCAGAGCGAGTGAGATAGTGTACGTGTTTGTCCATTTATTGTTTTGACCCTTTACCCCATCCTGAATAAAGCCAGAAAACGCTGAATTATCAACGCTTAATAGATTTTCAAGCACGTCCAATGAAAATTTGTTTTCCACATTGCATACATATATGTATGTGTGTGTGTGTGTGTGTGTGTGTGTGTGTGTCCGCTGTGATCCCAAATGGCCCGAAAGCCAAGTGAACCGTATAAACAATTTATAGCGCCACTCGCAGGCCCAACAAAAACAGCAACAACAACCTGCGCAGCAGCAACATCAACTATACTAACAACAACACGACATTGCCAATACTCGTAAAAATGCAAAATGAAGCAGCAGCAGCAACAGCAGCAGCATAAACAACAACACCAAAAGCAACATCAGCCCAAAAGCACAACAGCAACAAGAGGGCAAAACGCACAAAAAGAAAAAAAAAAAAAAAAAGATGTATATAAAAAAAAAGGTTTAAAGTTAGATATGACAACAAAAAAACGATTTATACATATGGGATCGATAATTTAAGATATATATAATATTAATAATTATTTCGATTTTATTTATTTTATTTCCATTTTATTTGAAAATTAATGCGTTTTTATCTGAAACTGGTTTTATTGATATTTAACAGTACATTTTCTTTCAATATTTATCAATAAATCAATATTTAATCACAAACTCAACACATATTTATTTAAAATATTGGTATATTGTAGATAATAAACAAAACATATTTTTCATATTAATCGAAGTTATTCAGCTGTTCTATCCTTTCGATATTTTCGAATAGTATCGATTTTTTATTAATTTTAATAATTATATCGATATTTTATTTTATTGATATTTATTTATATTTAAACATTTTGTTTATACTTATAGGGATCCCAGTTCTGTAAGTTTCCTTTCGATATTTAACGATATTTATATTTTTATAATACAATGCATAGTAATACTATAAAAAGGAGCTTTATATATTTTAAATGTTAGGTTTACTTTCGATATTTATAGATTTTATAGAAAGAAATGGAAAACATCGGTTTAACTATAAGCAACGATTATTAAAAGTCAAATAAGGGTTTTTATATATATACATATATATGAAAAGAAAATGAATTCCAATAAAATGTCTATTTATTAAATTTTAAAATAGTTTTAAAACTATGTTGAAGCTTCAATTAAAGTTTAGAAATAGTTAATTCAATCAAACCGATAATCTTATATCAATATTTTCCCATTGAATATTTCCCTTTAGAAAAGCATCCCTGTCAAAAGCTAAGGACATAAAAGGGGTGCAAAAAAAAAAAAAAACAGAGAAGAGAGAAAACAAAATGGTAGAAAAAAATGGGAAGAGGAGGCTTCATCATAAACCACTTATTTGCGCTCTAAATGCAACAACAATTTGATAAATGTATATGCACAAAGTTTTTTGTACCCAACGCATTTTGCAGGCAACTCTGCGAGAACTTTCCCCCCAACCTCCACCTTTACAACCTCTCTTTTCCACAATTTCCACACATTTTCCACACCAAGCCGGGTTGCAATTTTTGTGTTGTTTTTGGCCCCGCAGCACCAGCAGCAACAATGTTTTTCGAATGCTGCTGCTGCCTGTTGTTGTGGCCAAAAATGCGATTAAAGTTGCAATAGCCAAAAATCTATGAAAAATTGCCAACATAATTGGCCGGGCAAGGATCCTGGCTAAATCGAAGCCCAAAATCAAAGGAAAGAAGTCCAGTCCTCTTACTGAAAGTAGCAGAATGAGAAGGTGAGGAGACTAACAAAAAGCCAAAGTATCAACAACAGGCTCTCGAATTTGCAAAAACCTAGACAGAACATTACCGCAGTGACCCAAATTTTGCAGCAAAATGCTGCAGGAGCAGCAGCAGCAGTAGTTGCTGCAAAAACACAACAGCAGTAGCAGCAACAGTCGCCGCAGTGTTGCATTTTTTATGTCAGTTGTCTCGGCAGCAACATAAAACTGACAACAACAGAACTGCAACAGCAGCAGTAGCAGCAGCAGCTGGGCAACAAATTAAAAACAAAACACAGAAAAAGCCCAAGCCAAGGCAAGCTTTTTATTTATGCCTTGTCAGCGGCAGCAATAAAAACAAGACCGAGTCAAAACAATATAAATAGTTGCAGTTTGCAAACGGAACGGACGAGTGCGAGTAATTCAACAGCAACAACAATAGGCAAATGCGAAATTTATTAGCCGAAAGAAACAAGCAAAAACTTAAAGTTTTGGGGAAAGTTTCAGTCTCTCTCTCTCTCTCTATCTATCTCTGTGATGAGTCCTGGCGGCGCCTAAAATCCGTTAGACAGCCGCAGGCTTCAAAATTGAATCATGTCTCATGTTTCAATTAAAATTCAGTTTGCGTTCTCCTGCCTGCAAGTCATTCATTTAGATCATTTCTGCTTGCCTTAACTTAGTCTGTCCCGTCATCTGTCCCATTCTCGTCCAGCGCTCTCTCACTCCCTCACTCACACACATCCTTTCTTGTCCTGGTGGGAAAAAATTTACCAAAATATTCCGCTGGGGGTCGCACTTTGCCATAAAATCTGTAAGCAGGATATTTATAACAAAAGCTCAGGAAAAAAGCTTAGCTTGAAAGCTTTGTGGGACATTTTGAACAGTTTGGTTATAAGGTTGTTTCAATTAAGGTTAATTTTATAATTTTTAATTAAAAAATATTTTACATAAAAGGATTTTACTAATTGCTTTGACTAATTTTAGGTGTTACCCTTAGATTTGCCTTTCTAACCTTTTAACTAGCGCCCTCTGAAGCTATAAATGATCTGCTATAAATTTTAAAGCTCAAATATCCTTGTTGACTTTTAATTTTTTCCATGTCAAATACATTTTGTAAGTTAAGTAATATTTAAAAAAAATATTATTTATAAATAGTGAAATTTATTAATAAATGAAGCAAAATTTGGATTTTGAATAATTTTAATAAACAATTTGTAGAATATTAATAAATTACATTTAAAAATAGTTTATTTTTGATTAAAAATTTAATTTTAAATATTATTTACATATTTTTATTTAATTTATTTTAAATTTTTAATAAAAACAAGAAGATAAAATCGTTTTTCATTAATAAATCCCATCTTAAAATATGCTTTGTAAGGTTAAAATAAACAATATAAGATATAAAATAAAAAAATATTATTCAAAATTTAAAAAATATTATCAATAAAATTTCAATTTAAAATAGTTATAAATTTTAAAAATGAATCCCAAATCCTATAATAAGTTTAATCAAAAATTGAATAATAAATCTTTAACACAAAAATCCTTTATAATCCTTTATAAAATATTTAAAACTACTCATAATCCTTATAGCAAAGGACTTGATATTTTTCGTAGCCAATATTGATTTTAAGCTTCAATGTAATATTTATAAATGGGATGCGATCAGCGCTTATAAATCTTGCAGATTTCCGCCAGTTGCGTTAATTGTTAACATTAACAAAAAAAAAAAATTTATATATATATGGTGTATATATAGTTTATATATATAGTGCACAAAGAATTTTGGAGGCCGGAAAAGCCGCAACAGCAGCAGCAGCAGCGAGTTGCAGCCATATCCTTTTGTACTTTTGGCCCCCGAACGGAAGGACATTGTTTGCTCAGCGCCCCAAAGCATTGTCAATAAATTGTATGCAAGATTTATTGTCCCGTCGGTGGAGGACAACCCCTCCCCACCCCTCCTCCCTGTGGAAAAACGCCGCCGCCACTGTAACCGGAATGGGTCTTCTTTTTTTTTATTGTTTTTCCTGTCGCTGCTGCTGCCTTTGCTGCATTTTATGTGTTTAATCTAAGCTAATTGGATTTGCAAATGGCCACGCGAAACAAGCCAGATATCTGTGTATATATATTCAGACGAGCCTATAAATAATACATGTCATATATATGGGTTTGTTCAACATTTATAACTGTCTGTGGGACTTTAAAAGAATATTTTAATATATTTATATGTTATATATATACAAAAAAAAATATTAAAAAAAAATATTCAAAGTTTGTAAAATATTTATGACACAAAATGGATATGAAATCAGTAGTCATTGGTGGTTAAGCCGAGGGCAAAGTTCAGAAACTGTATAATGTAAAAACTTTTGCACCAGAAAATCCTTTAAAAAAAAAACTTCATCAAAACTTTAGCTTTGATATACATATATTATATTAAAATATATAAATATATATGTATATATATATCGCTCAACATCTGTCATCGACTAATTTTAATCACTGGAAATTGAATATTTCCCCCATTTGATTTTATTCTCGAGCATATTTTTTCCATTTCCATTTCCATTTCCATTTTCGATGTCTATCCACCTTTTCATTCATTACCATATTTGGTTAGTAATATTCAATGAATTATGCCCCCGATAACAGTTGAATGCTAATTGCCAAATTCAATTACGATAAATTCAAATGGGAAACCCCACCTGTGGGGTTTTTTGTTTAATTGGGTTTTTTGATGACCAAATGTCGGCAGATGGCATATCGAAGGCCACCTAGCGATAAAGGATAATTGGGGGAGGAGGGAAGGATATAATAGGAATTATTATTAAGCCAGACAGAGATGGGAGAGAGAGAGAGATAGAGAGAGAGAGAGAGGGAGAACACTTTGTAACTAAATTAAAAAAGTCACTAATGAGAGGAAATTTGATTGAAAATATTTAAAGATATATCTCTTTAATAAAATATTTTAATAAATAATGAATAAATTAATAAATTAAATTATACATATAAATACATGTTTAATTAGTTCTTTAAATTGACTTTAAGTGAGCCCTCTTTTAAAAGATTTTAAAACTCCCAGAATAATTCTAATAGAAAAGATAATTTTATTTAAGTTTCAAAAATGCTTAAATAATTTACAATTAATAAATAATTAAAATTAATGCAATTAATAGGCAACTAAACATATTAAACTAGCACATAATACATATACACATATTATAAAGGCTATTGTTCTAGTTTATCAGAGAGATATACAAACATAGATATGTATACATACATATATATTTACAAATATGAAATTCAAAGGACTCGAGAGTAAAAGTTGGAAGTAAAAGCAAAAGTTAAACATTTCTAATGTTGCCTCCGCTTCCTGTCTGTGTTTGAGTTATGGGTTTTGTCATTTATGCTTTATGCACTTGATAACCGGAAGTTATACAAAATGTAAATGTTGCCCCAAACACGCAGCATACCATTTGGAGAAATATATATATATATATATGTATACATATATAGATAAATAAATATACATTTGCTGTAGAGTTAGGCGATTGCTCATTAACTTTTGGACCCAGTTTATATGGAGTGTGACAATTGTTCTCTTCAAACAGACAGAGAAATCCTTGTTTTCCTTTGGCTTTTTCCATCCCATTCCCAAATCCTCGTTTTTATTTGGCATTTTGGCGCTACTTCAATTTGATTTGCCAAAGTCAAAGAAGTTTTCCCATTGCCGTCTGTCGCACACTCGCCGCCTCAGTTGACAGACAAACTTTCCTAATTAGAAATAATGCACCCCACACACACACGCATACATACATATATGAAATTCTGCGGGGTTTTCCCTTGGAAAATCGCCAAATCGGATGGGTGTTTTTGCTGTCAGGATAAACGAGACAGGCGATGAAAATCTTCTACAGAAAGCAGCACAAGAAAAATAGGTCGTTGTGATTTATGAGAATTTTCGAAATGAGATATAAGCTATATTTAGAAATATATATATATATAAATATAAATTTTGTTGTTATAATTTATATATCATTTAATATAGATACAATAAATAAAAAATAAAATAAACTAAAATGTACATAAATAAATAAATTTTTATTTCTAATTTAATAAAGATAAAATAAATAAAATTTTCTTAAATTTTTTTTAATTAAGTAAATTTAAAATATTTAAATTTAAATTTAAAATTTATTTATTAAAGTAATTTTTAAATATTTTTTAAGTTTATTAAATTATATAATAAACTACAAAATAATTTATAAAAATTTTACAATAAGAAAAAGGTCATGTAAAAACCATAAAAAAAATTCTTAAACCATTTTAAAATTCGTTAAAACAATTACAGAAAATTCCAAAACACTTTAAATATTTTAAAAATGTATATATCTTATTATTAAAAACCCACCCTTCCCCCTTTGATTACAAAAAAAAAAAAAAAAAACAAACCCAAAACAAAATGTCAAGATTAGTTTCAGACAAATTTCCCGGTTTGTTTAATTAAAGCGAAATGGAAAACTACAAGTGAATGAAAAGTGTTGGGGAAGGGGGGTTTTAGGGGAAACGCGATTAGGTGCAAGCAAGATGGGTAGACAAAAATTAATGCGCTTTTCCGCTTGTGCAGCTTTTTCCTTTTTCGGCTGCCGCGCCGCACCGCACCGCATTTTCCCGCAGTCCATTTTTATGGCATGCATAGAAATGCGGGCGAGCTGGAAAAACCACCTGCCTAAGCAGGCACAGATACGGATACCTAGAGACACTGAGAGAAATACTATTAAGCTTGGGTTTAAAATCGGAAAATTTTTAAAAGAAAAATATTGAAAAAAAGGTTTAAATATAAAGAATCTAAATTAAACAAAAATCAATTAATTTTTGTAATTCAAAATGAGTTATTTACAAAATCAAATTGAAAGAAATATAATTTCCTATAAATTCTTTGGTTTATTTTAAGATTTCCTTTCTTAATCTTTTCCCTAGAATTTTAAAAAGTGTATACACCCCAAACACACACACACACACACACACACACACAGGGCAGGTGTGGTGACTGCTTTTCCAAGCCCAAAAATGCAATTAGACGCATTAGCGGATTGCGGCCATGAAAAGCAAATCTAACCAAAAAAGCAAAGGCAAAGCTAAAGCAGGAAGAAGCAAATTCAGATGGGTGGTTTTTATGGGAATTTTTTGGAAGGGGGTGGGGGGAGTGCTCCTTTTTTTTTTTGGCTACTGATTCAAGAGAGAAAGAGAGAGAGAGAGACGAACGAAGTCAGAAAGCCAAAGAAATTGCCATGCATAAATTGCCGAAAATTTTCATTTTGACATTTAATTAAATCACGCGAAATTGAAATGGAAATGGAAATTTATAAGAAAATGAATGAGGGAAACTGGAAACCACAAATGTCGCTGCCTAATTAGTTGCCAACAACAAAACGGCAGCAAATAAAATTCGTTTGTCATTTGCATTTCGAGTGACGTAAATCGACGGAGAGAAATCGACGACAAAAAAAAAAAAGTAAAACAGAGAAAACAATCAAATTAGAAGGACATGGCAGGACAGGGGGGTGGCTTAGGGGGGCGGCATTTGTCCAACACAAATACAGACACATTACACATTATCCCATCGGTCGCCTCTCTTGTGTGTGTGTGTGTGCGTGTGACCCTCGGGTCCCATCAAATATTTATGTCATTCACAGGACCCCGAAAATGGTGAAAAAGCGGAACAGTCTGGGAAATTCGGAGGAGGAGGTGGAGGTGGAGTCAGGGAAGTCAGCGGGACTGTAGGATTGGGAGACTCAAATTGAAATCAGCCTGAAAATTAGAAGGCCAAATTGACAATGACAACAAATTGAGGGGGTCCAAACAGAAGCAGACTTGGCCAGGAAAATGAAAATAAAATGGCCAGTGGTCAAGGGACAGAGTTGAAATTCAGAAGTTCTCGAAAGGGATTTAAGCCACAGGTGAAAAATCAGGTAATTAATTAATGAAAAAATTTAAAAAACTAAATGGAATCAGAATTAATTTGATGTACTTGGAATAAAATAAATTTATAAGTATTAAATAATAAATTTAAAAAAAAATTAATAACTAAATAATAAAATAAAAGTAAAATACATAAATAATAAAATAAATAAATTAATAATAAATTAAAATAAAAGGAAAATATTAATTAATAAATACCATTTTAATAAATAATAATTTAAGGGGGGACATCTGAGTAACTGGCCAAAAAAAAGCCGATTTTCAAGAATTTTTTTTGGCCAAATGAAAAAAGCGAATCGAAAAATTTTAAAGTAGGTTTTTTAATGTTATATGTGAAGTACAAAATACATTTTTTTTTTTATAAATCGAAAACAAAATGGCGGCTGTGCAGCATTTCTTCGTAGGCCCTATTTTTTTAAAAGGGGTCCATGGCCGAAGACCTAACGTCCTTAGTTTTTGATCTAGAACAAAAAATCAAATTTTGTTAGTTTCTTTATCTCAACCGCTATCGACGTACGTAGGATTTTTTCGATATTTTGATTTTTAGCAAAATGGTGAGTGATTAAAAAAAAAATTCAATTTTCATGAAAAAAAAACGTCACAAAATTGTTGATAAAAAAAAAGTAAGCAAAAAAAAAAAAAAATCCTACGTACGTCGATAGCCATAGGTATTTAGGATATACTGTCAAAATTTCAGATCGATCGGTTAAGATTTGTTCGAGTTATGTCTTCGGCCAACTCAAAAAAAGTGGTTTTGAGAAAAACGCGTTTAAAGTTTTAAGATCGTATATATTTACATGAGAGGCATCGCGGCAGAATGGAAAATTTCGACACTTAGAAACTTTTGCCGGACTCCATCTTTTGATATGTTATTTTTAAGACCCTAAAGTATTTTTTAAGCAAAAAAAAAATTTTTCGATTTTTAAAAAAAGTTACTCAGATGTCCCCCCTTAAGTAAATTAAATAAATAAAATAAATAAATACATAAATAAAAAAAATATAAAAATATATAAATAAATAAATTACTAATTAAATAAAAAAATTTTAAAAAAGTAAATAAATAAGTAAATAAAAAAAGGACATAAAAAAAGTAAATAAATAAGTAAATAAAAAACTAATAATAATAATAGAAATAAAATAAAAAAATAATAAAGAGAATAAACCAAATTATGAATTAATAAATAATATTTTTTTAGCTCAACAAATATATAATAAAATAAATAAATAAGTTCGACTGATAAACTTTTTATAACCTAATTAAAATGGTTAATTAACCTATTAACCATTGTTTTTTGTCCATTTAAGATTTAAATCTGTTTTCTAATTCTAATTTTAATTTTTAATCCATTTTCTTCCTTTAGAAAAATCTATTAAATATTGAACGAAATATCCCTTTCATTGAACACACTTAATTTCCATTAGTTGGCATTATGGCGACCCATTGAAACTGTCAAGCTGAATGCACATTTGCATTTGCAGTGACTCAAAATCTGGGTATTAAGCTATAGGGATCTATACATTCAATGCACAATTTATGGCTGCTTTTCATAATTTAATTGGCAATTTTCAATTGATGTTAATGTGGCACTCGGAGTTTTCACACACTTTTCACTGCTGCTTAGCAGTGTCGCTGGCAATAGAATTCAATTAACGCCCACGTTGTGGTGGTCATCCGTACAGGAATATATATATATGTACATATAGCATATATGCTTTACTATATAGTAGTAGTAGTCATGGTGGTTGTCAACGATTGCATGTAGCATGCGGCATGTGGCAGCGGCGGAAGTTGTGTGTTTCGATAAATTACCGTAAATGTTCGCCGGCCATTTATATGAATCAAGCGAGGCATTGGCGCCGCTTAAAGCTGCCATTTTCCTTGATTTTCCACACAATCCGAACAGGGAAAACCTGCTTATTCCCCTGTCCGTCGACAGAAAACAGTTGCTTCTCTTTCCCCCTTTGGGGGGGGGGGCCATTGTTCCAAACACAGGAAAAATATATATAAAAAAATATTTATATATATAAAAAATGAGAAAGAAAACAAAAAATAACCTCTCTCTGTGGGCAAATGCAAATTCAAGTGTGCGCATAAATCCAAAAGTCCACTACAAAAATGAAAAACGATAAACTGAAGGTGAATGGCAGGATAAAAAGGGGTGCAAAGGACGATGGACTACCAACTTCACCGCCGATTGAGGATGATGCGATGCAGCAATGACTGCGCTTTGTGGTTTATTTCAGCAGAGAAAAAAAATAAAATGAAAAACCAAAACAAAACAAAAAATAAATAGGGAGAAACCAAAAAGGGCAGCTACAACAACAACAGAAAATAAAATACAACAAAAAAAGGGAAAAATAAATTTGATTTTCTCCCCGCTTTTTGTGGCGGCTGCAACTGAAGTTAAAATTGTGAAAAGTTGTTCCGGCGCGGCCACTGGACTGACTGGCTTATCCTCCGTTTCCCTCCGCTTTGTTGTATTGCATTTTCCCCCCAGCTGTAATTACATTCTCTCAACTCTTCGCTTTCATCATCGTCTTTGCTTCTGCATCATTAGAGGAATGTGGCCCCCAAAAAGTAGGCAATTCTCATTCCATTTTTCCCTTTTCGCTTAACCCTAATGAAAGCGGAATGGCGGTGCAAAAACAAAAAGAGGAAAAGAAAAAGTTTGCAATAAAAATTCAACAATATTGAGAGTAATAAGGGACATTTAATTGACTCTTTGATGAACTTGGAGGATACTCTTTAATAGATGTTGGTAGCATTTTAATTGCAAATAATAAGCATGGTTTAGTACACTCAAAAGTTTCCTTAAAACTCCATTAAAAATTAAGTCTTGAAGTCGGAAAGGATTTCTTTTAAATGTAAGGCTAGTCTATACAATTTTTCAACAATGTTTCACCACAGACTTTTAACAACGTCTTGCGATAGATTCTCAAGTACTGCACTTTCACGAACATTAAACATTTTTCAAGAACACAACACCAACCATTTTGTGACTACTAGCTTTAATAAAAATTACATACCCTTTCCTTAGTTTTAAATAATTTTTAATATCCATATTTTCCAAGTTCATTATTAATAATATACCCTACATTTCCTCATGATTTTTGTGTTATTTTTTCGACTATACCCAGTGCTACCCTACAAAGAAAATATAAAAAAAAATCAAGTGTAAACAATGCAGCCGGCAGCATCAGACGGCTACCAATTGCAATTTGCTGCCGCTGTGCCGGATGTCCAGAGCGCGTCTCAAGTGGCAGACGCAACCCTTTTTCACCTCTTGCTCGTCAAGCCCCTCTCCTTAGGCACACACCCAACGGAATGACTAATGGATGATGGCCGCCCTAGAAGGTTGGGGGTTTTGGTTTTGGTTTTGGTTTTGTGGTGAGAGAATACCATCGTCGTCTAGTCAGCTTTAAAATATATATATATATATTTTTTGCTTAAAAACAAGAGTCACTGGGCTTAAAGACTGCAGCTATCTCTACCGCACATATAGCTCTCTCTAGCTCTATCCCTGTTGCTGTCTTTGTCTCGCATTGGCAGCGATTATGCAAATGCAAAAACCAAACTAAAATCGTTCCTTTGCTCTTTCTCCCTAGGTGTTTGTGTTTGTGTGTGTGTGTGTTAAAGTTATAAATATAAATTAAGCAAATGTGTTGTGTAAATTGCTGTTGTCTTTCTCTTTTCCCAGAGGTGTACGTGTGGGCAAATGTGGCAGCAAAAATTACGGTATACAAATAAAAATACATTCTAAAAAAAATAAGAGGATATAAACAAAATAAGGAAAAATAAAATATGTATTTAAAAAAATTAGAAAAATCTAAGATTTAATATTATTTTACCTTTTTTATTAACGAATAGAAATTAGTTTTTTTTTTTTAATAAAAAATTTTATTTAAAAAATTTCTGAAAGAATATATTTCCGGAATTTCTTCAAGTGTTAAAACTAACAAATGCAAGGCCATTTAGACTGCGTGCAACTGCGTGTGCTTGCCTGCGTGTGAGTGTGTGGCGACACTGATACCACAATATTTGCATATCATATGCATAAACACAGGCGACAACCCTGGAAGCTCTGCCGGGGCCGGGGCTAAAGCCCTAGACCAAAATGCAGACTCCTCTATGGCAGCAGACAATTGCAATTAAGTTGGACACCCAACACCCTGTGGGCGTGTGTGTGCGCTACAAGTTGCAACTTGCAACAAACATGCAACAACATCCAACGACAAGCAACAACATGTTAGTTAGCATTATACCACCTGAACTTAGTCAATCAGTCAGTTTTGGTTCTAGCCGCCGCCCGCCCCCCATCCGCAATTGCCATTTGTGTCAACATTGCCAACATGTCCTGTATATCCATGTTGCAGTTGCACATCCAGTTTGCTCCTCCGGCTGCAATTTGAGTAACCCCAAAAATTATTTGCAGACAATTTCCAAACATGGCTCGAGCCAAAGGAATTATTAATAGGAATATAAGATGAGAATTTTGAGGCATTTAAGTGTTTTAAGCCATGGAAATTTAGAGCCAGAAAGAATGGCATACGAGGATGGGAAATAGATAATTAATAATAATAAATCTATAATTAAATTGATTTAATTTTAAACTTGATTTAATTTCAAAATCAGTTAAATTTTAAAATTAATTAAATTTCAAACTTAGTTTTATTTCAAAATTATTTTAATTTCAAAATTAATTAAATTTCAAACTTAATTTAATTTCAAAATTAATATGATTTCAAAATTATTTTAATTACAAAATTTATTTTATTTCGAAATTAACATAACTTCAAAGTTAATTTAATTTTAAAATTAATATAATTTCAAACCTTATTTATTTCAAAATTAATTTTATTTCAAAATCTGTTTAATTTCAAAATGAATTTGATTCCAAAATTATTATAATTTCAAACTTAATTTATTTTAATTTAATGCCAAAGATAATATGAAGAAATAGGCAATGAAACCGCTAATTAAATATATATATTTAGAAAATATGCATAGTTAAACTATATATACTTACTATAAAAAAATGCTTAAAAAATATGTAAAGAAAAAAAAATGTCGACACATTATCCCCGGAATCAATCAAATTGCAGAGCCTTCCTCTGCCTCGATTCTCATTTGGCTTTGCTTCATTAATTATTGCACTTGAGTTCATTGTCTAAGTCCACACTCTCTCACACACACCCCTCGCAATTACACACGCATAGACAAATACAATTGCAATTTCCTGGGCTCCATTGCTGTGTGCACTTTTCACTTAATTGCACACAGTTACGCACACAGACACACAGTCACAGACAAATGGGCGTGGAAAGCGGAAAAGGGCGAAAAAGAGAGAGAGGCACACTATTCAAATCATAAAATTAGCGCACTTACACCGACACAGGACACCCACACATAGCAAAATCAATTAAGATACAAAAGCGCCGCTCGCCATTCGCAAACAACAAAAGAAAAAGTACGAAAAAAAAAATTACCGAGGAAGCTGCATAAAAAAAATGGAGGAAAACCCCTCGGAAATGTGCGGGAAAAATGCTGTATTTTTTCTACTGCATAACTTGCGGCGCACCGCTCAGGTGTAATGGTGTGCGTAGATCGTTGGTGGTATATATGTATGTGCAAATATATATATATAGATATATATATATATATTTATATATTCCTCTCTGTGTGCGGTACTGATATAAAATGCAAATGCTTTAATTAAAAGCTTTGCAGCTTCGTCGAAGCGTGGCGCCAAACGTGGGCGTGGGCCTTAATAACGTAGTGGGTGTGGCAGTACCCAGTGTTGCCCAATATGCTTAAGGATTTTTTAAATACTTTAAAATGTTTACGAATGGGAAAGTATTCAGAACAATATGTTTTTTATAATAAAGTTAAAGTAGAAAACTTGAAGATTTTTTTAAAGTTAGTTATTAGTTTATTTTGTCTTGAATTTTTAGTTTATTAGTATTAATAATAACAAGTGTTCAAGGATGAAGCCATAGATACAAGAGAATAAATGGATTTAAAACTTTTTTAACACGAATTTCATCACATCAAGTTTTTATAATAATAAAATTTATTAAAAAATAAATATTTAAAATAAGTTTTTAATATAAAAACAGGAATATAAAAAAAGCAGGTGTAGCATTCCCGTGTACTAGAGACAAACCCCTTGTCAAAAAGCTTATAAGAAAAAAAATGGGAGTGAGGTAGAGAAAAAAATATGAATAGGGAGTTGAAGAGAAAGAGAGAGAGAGAGAGACAGAGAAAGGGAGAACGAGAAAACAGAGACACCAAGCTAGCGCTGACACACATGTTTGTTGTGATTTTTATTGCATACTTTCGAGCGCCCAGCAATTTATGCAAGATTTTCAGCAATTTTTCTCCTTTCCTGCTCTCCTCACTTGCTTTGCTTTGCTTTTCCGCTTTTCATTTTTTTTTAGAAATTTTTTTCACCTTTTTTTTTTGCTGTTGTCATGTTTTGCATAAATTGTGATGCTATCACTACCTGCCACCAGGTGCAAAGTTTCACCCTTGTGGCAGAGAGAACTCATAATAGCCGAAGATTATGTGTACTTCGGGGGGGAGGTGAAGAGCCGGTGATATTTAATATTTAAGAAAATTTGTTAATATGTTGAAAAGAAGAATATGTGCAGCTGAGTAAAATAAATTAAACCAACAGAAATGGTTTTATTTTATAAAATTGATATATTCTTATTAGTTTAAGGGGAAATTTTTTATACAAATATTTTAGCAATCAAATTATTGAAAAGGTAACCTATTTTATTAATAATAATTTTAAAAGAAATTTTTTTAGTGTATTCCATAGCCAGTGGGTCTAAGAAATTACATAATTAATTGATTGCAACATGATACTTTTTCCACCCATTATTCCTTTCCCTATTTTCGCCCCGAGGCTTTCTCGCTGGCTACAAATAACAGAAATAACAGTAAATACAAGGGAAAAGCAAGCGGAAAAGTTTTGTGGCGGCCAAAAGAGCGATGGCAACTTCATTAGCAGCAGCCCAAAAATCGAGTGGCGGGGGAACTTAAAGAGTGTCAGTTCTTGGCGGCTGGCTTTCTGGTTAATATTTCAATACCAAAGACCAGGAAATACTTTAAATAATCATATTATAATATATTTGCCCTTAAAAACAATGAGCATTCAGGCGAAAAAAAAAAAAATGGTAGAGGACTTTGCTCTGCCAGAGAACATTTTAATCGCACTTCCAACTAATTGTAGAGCACAGGATGCACAGAGTCCTGGTGGCCGGGAATCCGATCAGAATCAGAACTAAAAAAAAAAAAGAAGCAATGCCACGAGCCTGCTCAGCAAGGCGCCAGCAGGTCCTGACCATAAAAACCCAACCCAGGAGCAGCACCACCAACAAATACCAACGCACACCAACATACACCAACACACACCAACACACAGTGCCGCTACACATAACATAAATTCTCATAAGCGTAATGCCTTGAAATTGGAGCAAACTGTGATAACACTAGACCAACTTACACCCCACACACAGGCACAGCAGCTATTATTTACCTCCAACTACACACTGCATTGCACTACACACACCCTCCTGGTTCACACTCATTTACTTATCTAAACGGACACAGGCAGGCACAAAAACACACACTGTAAGTGTGAGAAAAAAATTAATTAAATATTACAAATTGCTTTAATTAAAGCTTAAAATAATCTTAAGAGTTTTTGTATTTTTTATATATTTTATATTTACATTTTTAACTAAATTTCTGGGAAAAGAATAGAGATTTTTTTTAATAATCTACATAGATTTTATTTCTAACTTTATTATTACTTAAATTAACCCCTAAAATCTATTTTTTTATATATTTATTACAACTCGATATCCCTTAGATTTCCTTAAAACCACAACCACTGTAATTATCCTTTTGGTGAGTTATTGAAATTGCTAGTTGTTTCTTCTCTTGTTCGCTTTAATGAGCTTCGGCTTCGATGGTCCTCCTGTCCTCGGAAAAGTGCGGCTTTAATGGAATTAATAATGCCGCCGTTGCCCATATATGAGAAGGATGGAGATGGACTTACTCTCTGGCATCGAGGAACTTTAGCTTTATGTTTATTTTTGCCAAGAAACTTTGATTTCTTGTTTCGCCCGCTCTGGTTCTTGTTCTTGAGTTTGTGTTTGTTGTGGCTCGTTGTTAGTGCTGATTTTATTATAAATAATAATCAAGTTTGAAGGAGGGAAAACACAATAAAAAAAAAATCAATAACCACCCGAGCCAAGTAAAATTTACATACTAGCGAGAGAGGGTCTAGTGGTTTATATTGTTGGGTGGGTGGTGGTGGTGCACCTCAAGGTTATGCAGCAAAATATCTTCACATTGTTTTTTTTATACCATTGCGCCTACAATTTGTACTTTTTTCTCTCTTTCTCCACCCATTTTTTCTCTCTCTGTTATCGTTATCCTGATGGGGGAAAGAAAATGAAAAGGGGTTTGTTGGTTCCGGAACGAGGACAAACACAATCGCTCAGTATCCTTAAAACTCAATTGAAAGTTTAAGAGCCTTGTGTTTAATTTTGTAATGAGAAAAATTAAGAGTAAACAATGAAATTTTCTTTAAAAGATTAATGAAGGTTCAATAATGGTAAGATATATATTTAAGCACAACTAAATACTACCGAAAAAGGTCTTAAAAATATAGTTTAAGTTAAGAAAAAATCTTTATATAAATAAATAATATTTATATTAAATATAAAAATTGTTAGAAAAAGTTTTATAATATTTAATATTTTTTAACAAATCAAATTCCCAATAAATTACATTAATAAATAAAACTAACAACTAATTTCTATATAATTCTACTAATTAAACAAGGAACCCACCCCATCTCAGAGAGATGTGTGTTCATTAACAATGAATTCAAAGTCTAGTCAAATATGAAAAACCAGTTTGCTTCATTTTCAAATAATTATTAGTAGGTGAAGGCAATGGGAAAACTAAGCACATGTTGTCCAGCCAAAAAGTGTAAACTAATATATGTCAGAATATACATGTAAATATATTTATTTGGATTACAACAAACTAAAACCAACTGCCGAGGTTATTGGGAATGCAATTGCCATCGTCATGTGCAGGCGTTCACTTGGTAAATTATGACTAAGAGCTGAAAATAATTGGCATTGCTCGAGAAAATTGGAACAGAGGACAGAGAATTTACATGTATTTGTTTATATATATGTATATATATATATGTACTATATTCTTGATATTCGTGAATGGTTAACTTTGCCGATTTAAGACGTCCTTGGAAAGTAAAGCAACTGAACTGGCTTTGACCTGCACAGGGGGAAAAGTTTCCCAGAAAGGCTGTTTCTAATTATATTATATATTTAGTATATATTATATACAAATGAAATATATAGAATAATATATATTCTATATATATTATATATTCTATATTCTATATTTTTTAGTATATATATTTTATATATATATATATTTTTTTTTGTAGTGTATAGAACCAAGTTGAATTGAGTTCTTGACTGCACTGCACATTTATTTATTGTGTATTTGCATTATTAGAGCAACTCAACCGTGAAAGGCAAGTTGTGGGTGGGCCCAGAACGAAAAAGGGGTGGAAAAGAAGAAAGAGTGGGGGGGGGGGAGATCGGAAAATGTTTTGGGAGGGAAAATCGAAGGGAAAATGTTACCCGTTGAACGGCAAGTGACCATCGCAGCGCAACGGATGGACAGCTGACTGAGCTGAAATTGACTGAGCGACGTGTCCTTTGTAGTCCTTGCACACTCACTCAAACACCCACACACACACACACCTACACTCCCTTCATTATTGGCAACTTGTAATTTCGTTATGTGCACAGCAGCAGGAGCAAAAGGACCTGCAAGCAAGTATGTGTGTATGTATACAACTTTATGAAATATGTTGATATTTTTAGACTCCTCGCTCTGCTCTGCCCTGCCCTGCCTCTGCTGCATCGATCCTTTTTGCCAGTGTTTGTTTAGCTAATAGAATCGTCTCAATTTTTTTTCTTTTTATTTTATTTTTTTTGTTCCCTACCCTCTTCCCTTTCACTACATTCGCTTGAAACTATAGACGAGTATTTGTTCAACACGCTCACACTCACTCACGTCCTCTAATAAACCCACACACTCACGTATTTTGCGGCACGTGGAGGCAAGTCTAAAAAAAAAGTTAAATAAAAAAAATAGATCTTTATGAGAAATGAAAGGATATGCCCCAAAGGCAAACTGAATTAAAGGTATTAAACACAAAAATAAATATGCGTAAAAGCAAGGATTTAATTAGGAAAAAAATATATTGGAAAGAACTTTTAATAAAAAATGGTAAATATTTAAATTTAGGAATTAAACTAACAGTCTTTGAAATTGTTGTAAATATTATTAAAAATTTCAAGGGGCTTCAATTTATGGAAAAGTTAAATAATTATAATAACAATGATTTCTAAGGAAGATAATTACAAATTGAATTTAAATTAATATGTTTTTACCAACCAATTTTATTTATTTTTAAGTTCATAATTTAATTATATTAATTAAAATTCAAAATGTACCCAAAAGTCGCCTAAAAATCCCTTAATTTAAGATATAAGCCACCCTGAGAAGCAACACACGCACTCATCTTTCCCTTGAGAACTCCCAACCCTCCCCAAATTTTCCAGATTTTTTTTCTTTCTTCACGTAAATTTCCTTTGGACAAACATCAAACATTTTTTGGTTGCAACATTGGCAAGTTTGACAAGCCAGAAGATTGAGTACGTGCTGCACATTGACAAATGGAACGCGTCACGAATCTCTGGGATTATTTTCTTCATTTACGAGTAGAGTGAGAAAAATTAGTGGATAAGGATAACGGAATATATAAATATATATATCGGAGACCCTCATGATGGATAAGGCCACTCAAGTGAAGAAAATTCAAGGGGGGGAGAACTTACGTGCAAATTGCATATTTGTCTGGAAATATATTAAGCTCACTCACCTGCAAAGAAAAAGAAAATATAATTCAATTAGTTATCAAGTATATATATATGCGACTTGATTTTGTATTGTTCAGAGAAAGGTTATTGAACTTGATAAATTCAAAATAGTTCTGTTTGTGATGAGTATTGAGTATTAAGAGTGTAGTAAATTCTTGAACTCTTTTCCCTTTGAAATAACCTTTAAATTTGCTTATTTAAACTTTAATTTCAAGTCAAAGACTGGAATGAGGGCTTTTAAGATGCCCTGCCTAGCCATGCCTGAATAGATCCTCTGCTCAGCAGGCTGGAGGTCATTGCTTGGTCTCTGCGCCTTCCAACTCCCTAATGCCACTCCCCTGAAGACCCAACCCCTAAGCTTAGTCCCATCCACCTTGTCATCTCGTCGCCAGCGTCGTCTCCATCGTCTCCATCGTCGTCGTCGTCGTCGTGGCATTGACAAAAGCCCCAAGTAACTTGGCTCTTGTCTCGGTCGCAGTCTCGCTCAACTTGGCCGGCTTATGCTTTCAGGCACACACGCATTCAATTTGCTAACCCATACAAAAACACCCACACATGGTCTAGTCGCTCTGTGAGCTACACTGGAGAAAAAAAAAAATAAACAAATAAAACAAAAAAAAATAAATAAATAATAATAATAATTAAAAATGATTATTTATTCAAATCATCCAAGAAAATGTATACCCATAAGGTTTTTTGACTTAAAAAAAAAAAGGTAACTTGACTTTATTTTATTTAATTGGTACTTAAATTTTAGGTATTTTAAATAACTTCATTTTCTTTTATTTTCTTTTATTATTATTCTTTTTTTTTCAAGTGCCTCTATGTTATGCATTTTTAAAGCCAGAACCAGAACACAGAACTAGCGAGAGGCAGCGACAACGATGACTGAAGTGGGAAATCAAATGTTTGTAATTAAAATTAAATATTCTATTAAAGGATCAAAACTGCAAGCCAAAAGGATGCACAGCCGGTAAACAGCAATCAAAAGCGTCATATGCATATAAAGTAGACACACCCATACACATACACTGTGTGTGGAGTGCGGGTTGTGTGCATCCCTGTGTATATATTTCATAACACAAATGTTTAATCAACGCAGCAGGACGAAAGGGCGAGGAGGACGACAGAGAGAGAGAGCCTAGACCAAAAATAAATAGCACATCATCAGTGTCAGCTGAGGCCAAAAAAAAAGGAGTGTGGCAGGGGGGAAAAGCGTAGGAAAATTGGGTGGAAAGGGCCACGAATGGAAATGGGGTTGAACGAGTAGAAGAGAGGCGGAAAGGGTAGGTGGAAGCAAATGCATTTGGGAATCCAGCTTCGACTGACGTTGCCTACCAAGAGTGCCATCTATGCAAGCGTGAAATGTCAAGTGCTCAAGTTTGAATTTGGCTTGGCAAATACAGGGCACTGCAAGAAAATTTAATTTAAAATAATTAAAATTAAAGAAAAATAGCTTTAAATAACAAATATATTATTTAATTATTTTAAAAGTATAAAAATTTAAATTAAAAAAAAAACATATATTAAAAAAAATTTAATTAAAAAAATTAAATTAGAAAAACTAAATTTAAAAACAACTTAAATTAAAAAAAAATTAAATTAAAAATAAAAAGTTAAAAAATGTAATTAAAAAAATTTAAATTTTAATTGAAAATCCTTTTGAAATACTATAAATGTTTGACAGTGCACTCACACCCATAGACACAACCAAAGGCAATTGGGAGCAAAAGGCAAATACGGCTAACTGCACAAGGCAAAGGCAAAGCAGAAAAGCAAACATACATGCGGATATCCCATTTAGTTTGCTTCTTACTACATCAATTAATAATTGAAAAATATACATATATATATATATATATGTATAAACAAACAAACATATATCTGTATCTGTTTGCTTACGAAATTGCTGCAAAATGTTGTAGGAAAGGATTCAATGATCCAAGACTGAAGTAGAGAGGCATGTAAACTGTCTTAATTCTTTAATCAACAAAAAGTTATTTATAGACAAATATGCCTCTTTGAATTAAGCCTAAGAAATGTAATTAAATTGGTTTCTTTTTAAGATAATTAAGCAGAAAACAAGACAAATAAATTATATATAAACTAATATTTAAATTTCTAGCATTTCGTTTAAATAAATCCTGAATTTAATTTATTTACTCAGCGAGGTGTTAGTTCGTTTTTGCATAACAGAGAAATCCTCTTCTCAAAGCAAACAAATATTTTAAACATTTTAGCATTTATTTTCATTAAATATTTATAATGTTGTAGAGGCCGCGGCAAATGGTTTTATTTTTACCTTTGTTACCAATTAATTTGTACAGCAATGGGTAAATATTAAAAAACTGTGAAAATGTAATGCATGAATAAATGATTAAATAAATATTTATGGAGTTTTAAGCCGCATTCCGAAACAGTTGTTTATAATTTCAAATTATGCAAATTATCAAGGCTGTCACAAAAAAAAAAAAAAAAAAAAAAAAAAAAAAAAAAAAAAAAAAAAAAAAAAAATAAAGTAAAAAAACCTAAAAGGGGAAAAATAAAATAAAATAAATATCCAAAAAGAAAAGCTAATTGCCAACAATTGATTGTCGCTTGTTGGGTGTAAATTATGATTGCAGCTGGAAAGTAAAATCAATTGATTTGCAAATTGATTATGGAAATAATTTGGTTACGGTTTATGGTAAATGGTTTTTGGGTGCTTTTTGTGTTGAGGTTTTAATTGCAAAATTAAATGTTAAAAATTTGGAAAATTTGTTTACAAAGTTTTTAATTTATTATTTTTTTTTTTTTTAAGGTTTCAAGTAAGGTTTAGAAATAAAATTTAAAAAATACCAAAACAGTTTATATAATAATTAAAAATTCATGGAAATAATATTTATGCTCAATAAAATTAAAAAAGAAACAAAACAAGAAAGAAAACTAACTTCGGGAAGCCGAAATTTGTATACCCTTGCTGTTTGCCATAGGATCTGTCATCTAATCAAAAACCGATAACTAAGCCAAAAAAGCATCAAATTCAATTCGGAAAGCTTTTCTGTGCTAGTTTTATCTAGGGTAACAAAACTGCGTACTAAATTTCAAATTTAAAAAAATTGAAATTTTTTTCAATTTTTATTTGACGATTTCAACTATTTTAGGACCTCAAAAATTTAAAAAAAAAATTTTTTATTTGTTTTCTCCTAACCATGGCTAGATCGACTCCGCTTTTTGTGCTGATCAAGAATATATATGATTTATAGGGTCGGAAATGTCTCCTTCACTGACTAAAATCATATAAACCCTTCAAGAAGATCCGAAATATTCACTTTCTTTAAATTAATATTTTTATATATTTGAAATGGTAATTTTTTTTATAAAAAAGATCATAACTAAGCCAAAAAAGCATTAAATTCAATTCGGAAAGCTTTTCTGTGCTAGTTTTTTGTAGGGAAACAAAACTGCATACTAAATTTCAAATTTAAAAAAATTGAAATTTTTTTCAATTTTTTTTTTGACGATTTCAACCATTTTAGGACCTCAAAAATTAAAAAAAAAAATTTTTAATTTGTTTTCTCCTAACCATGGCTAGATCGACTCCGCTTTTTGTGCTGATCAAGAATATATATGATTTATAGGGTCGGAAATGTCTCCTTCACTGACTAAAATCATATAAACCCTTCAAGAAGATCCGAAATATTCACTTTCTTTAAATTAATACTTTTTTATAAAAAAGATCATATCTAAGTCAAAAAAGCATCAAAATCAATTCGGAAAGCTTTTCTGTGCTAGTTTTTTGTAGGGTAACAAACCTGCATACTAAATATCACATTTTAAGAAATTGAAATTTTTTCCAATTTTTATTTGACAATTTCAAGAATTTTAGGACCTTAAAAATAAGAAAAAAATTTTTTTTTTTTAATTTCGGCTAAACATGGCTAGATCGATTCCGCTTTTTGTGCTGATCAAGAATATATATGATTTATGGGGTCGGAAACGACTCCTTCACTATGTAACACACTTTTGACTAAAATTATAATACCCTGCAAGGGTACAAAAATTACATTCTATATTTTAATATATTTAAAAATATATGTAATATTATATTATATATTTAATAATAAAATATAAAATATATAATATAATATTATATATTTAATAATATAATACAAAATATATAAAATAATATTATACAATATAATTTAAATATAAAACGTAGCTTCCAATTTAAATGAAAAAACCATCCCTGCTGCAGCTTTTTCACTTATTCAGTTTAATTGTGTTTCGTTTTATTGCCGTGATTGTCAGATGTGGCCCGGGAGTAACCTTTTTGGCCGAAAAATCCAAATGTTTGCATTCCGAACCGCACAAACGTACACACAACAACACAAAACCCCACACACATACACAACACACACACAACCACCGTCAACCGGCAATTTCACGTTTATATTT
Organism: Drosophila leontia; assembly: GCA_008042735.1. NCBI lineage: Eukaryota > Metazoa > Arthropoda > Insecta > Diptera > Drosophilidae > Drosophila > Drosophila leontia. Next base: position 1,139 of record VNKB01010551.1, on the reverse strand, counting down.
CACATTCCGCCGGATATTTCCCTTAGTCCTCTTGGACTGGGGACCAGAACCGAGAGCTGAGAACCGGGACTGCATTCTGTGTTCTACATAAATATGAAATTTATTAGTGAATGTTGCATATCCTTTTGTGCGTGTCAGTTCCGGCTCGGATTGCATTTGTCCAGACAGAAACAGGCAGCGAGGAGGTCCTGCAACAACATCATTATTGGATGCCTGCCCAAAAAGTCAGACCCTCTTTTCAAAAAAAAAAAAAAATATATATATATATATATATACATATATATGTAAATGTATATGTATATATATATAAAATACAAACAAAAAACCGAAACAAGGAAAAAGCCGAGGTTTATTGCCATTTCGTTGGACGTCCGTGGTTTCTGCGATTTTAATTTGTTAAATGCACTTTTGTCCTCTTCATCTGGCATATCGAGCGTTGCACTTAACCCCGTAGACTGACAGGAGGGGGTCGCCATGAGTTTGTCCAAGGGAGCCGTCCAGTAATTGTCAGCTTTAATTTAAATGAATGTCCAAGGCAAATGCGAAAAAGTTATTTCACGAATAACGAGAAATCATTTCAAAAAGAAAAGTTTGAGTTGGAAATATTTGTAATTAGAAAATAAATAAATAATACAAAATATAAATGTGAATAAATAATATTGAACATAAATAATACTAAATACTAAATACTAAATAATAATAAATATAAATATAAATAAATAATATGGAATATATATATATAATAAACAATAATTAATATAAATATATAAAAAATAATAATTAATATAAATATTAGGTGTACAAGTAGAAAACCGCCGTTTTTTTTCATAATTTTATTCCCAAGCTTTTTAGGCGAAGGGAAATTGATTGCTGAGTCACACCCAAGGAAACCGCGAGTTCTTGTTGTATCTGACAAGAATCTTCACCCAGCAGAGGCTCCAAATCCGCGCCTTCAAACTTTTCCACAGGACCCGGTCGATCCTTGTCTTCCACGTCATACTCGCCATTTTTAAACTTCTCGACACGTTCTTTCACTTATACACGATTCACCATAAGTTTCTACGATCATTCGACGCGCTTCAGCTGTCGATTTTTTCGAATTGAACGCGAAAAGCAAAATCTCCCGCAAATGACTTTTA